>CM021102.1:774767480-774800802 GCA_007115665.2 Sequoiadendron giganteum
TGAAGGACTGAAATTAATGCACACTAATTGATGGTTGTATGGAGACTTGTAATAGTCAGTCTAAACAAGAAGTCGTAAAAAAAAATCCACAAAAAAAGGAAGAATACAAAAAATAAGGGTTGATGAGTTTGTATTCACCATATGTCGAAATAGCATTGTAACAGTGAGTGCATGAAAACTCAAGTGCTATTGTGAACTAACTATTAGAGAGTGAGGACTGTAACTTTGTATGTAATCTTTTGCTTACTGTAATACAAAGTGTCTTTCTCTTGGTGTGGTGGGTTTTTTCCCAAAAGGGTTTTCCCACGTAAATCTGGTCTTATATTTGAAATCATTTTATTTCTATTACTCTTGTTACCTTGCATGTGTTCATTTTAAGTGTTTTAATGTTTTAAAAATGGTCTTTGCACGTCTCCTCTATGGTTTTAGTGTTAGGAAAGTGTTTCTGCACCTTTGATTTTCCTTACATTTTTATTTGATTAGTTCTCTTCACATTATTGGTACTTGTATATTTTACTTGCATCTTGCATGGTTGAGTAGTGTCATTGGTGTTGAACACTCATAATACTAATAGGGGGGTGAATTAGTATTCACTGAAATTCATTAACTTCATCAACTTAAATAGGTATTCAAAGCATCTCATCAAAATTTCAGAAATGGAAAGGAACACTTAAAGCATGCATCACATCGATAAAAAAAAGAACACATGATTTATGTGGAAAACCCTTAAAAGGGAAAAAACACTGTGAGGATTAGCTCACAATATATTATAATCGATTACAATGGATTTACAGAATGGTGGAATCACTATCCCGAAATAACTGCCCAAAATAGAAAGAGATAGAAGAAAGGGTGGTTTCCTGCCAAGATGAAACTACTAACAAAACATCTACAACATGTTGAAAATACAACTCCATTTAATCTCAAAAAACTAACTTTACACACTTCATGCTTCACCACTATCACCTTTCATACTTCACACTACATTAGATCTCGCACACATAGTTAATTACACCCAACATACTTCATTCACATATCACATGCATTCTAAAGTCACATCACATAATGAATTAACCATGTATATATACTACTATGATCCCTTAATGCTTATCATCTTCTAAAGATGCAAAAAAACTATTATACACTAATGGAGGAACACAAAGGCACACCTCAAGATTAGCCTAAGGAATGATAACACAAAGAAAGAAGATGAAATAAAGATTGCAAATGATTATACTTTTTTTTTTTTGAATCCCTTGGTTGGCCCTTGATGTTATATTCTTGTATGATTTTTGGATGGCTATGAAAATGGTGTATGCAAGATGAGCAATGTGATAAATGCAAGTGCTAATGGCTAAATGGCTAAGGTGATGTTTGCAAATTGAGCGAGAAATTTGGTAGCATGTGGGTGCAAAATGACTAAGTGTTCTAAATGAAAAAATGGAAAGAGTTTGGTATCAAATGCATGAGGTCCCTAAATGAGAGAAAAGAGGGGGTATTTATAAAGGAATTTGAATTCCCTACAGAATTCAATGGTTGAGATTAAACCAACAAGGCCAAGATGAAGGGATATGGTGAGTTGAGGAATCACAATCCCTCACATCTTGACATGTGGAATGTGAGATGGCCTAGGATGTGATGATATGGAATGGAGATGAAGATTAGGGATGAGGATGCCCCCTCGAGAGGACATGCGGGTTCAAGAGAACACGGTTGTGCTCTCGAAATGGATGAGACGAGGAAAGGAAGATGATGCAAAGTGATGGATAAGAAAGGGTGATAAGCGATGGGAGATGATGAGAAGCACAAATGGATGGAAGGAAAAGAGGTGATGTTGATCCAGTCAAGATACAAGCCAAAATGGGTTGATGATGGATGAAGTGTTGTTGATGAGGAAATGGTATATCCTAAGACAACACAAAAGGATAGGGAAGGATATGGCTGATGATGATGATGAAAGTGTTGTTGATGAGTGAAGGATGCCTCCCAAAACAACACGAGGATGGGAAGAATACATCCTAATGAAAGGGTTGTTGATGAGGGAAGGATACATCCTGAAACAACACCAAAGGATAGGGAAGGATACATCCCGATGAAAGGGTTGTTGATGAGGGAAGGATACATCCTGAAACAACACCAAAGGATAGGGAAGAATACATCTCGATGTTTATGATGATGGTGATGATTGGAGCAAGGCTTGTAGCAAGGTTGGGAACAAGACCAAGGATGTGATTATATGATTTGTGCGAGATTGAATGGATGAGGATGAGGGATACATGCACGATGATGGAATGGAAAATGAAATGCAATATGAATGCAATTTTCCATATTTAGAGCACTAAATTTTTCTATAGCATAAAACACCAAGTGCCAAGGTATGAAGAACCAAGGCGGATTAGTGTCCAATGCATAAAACAAACAAAACATACAAGAAGGATATTCCAACACCCCAAAGTCATGAAGACTTTAGTTGGGCCAGGTATTGGGATAACCACCAACACAAAAGGATGCCCCAGCATAACACAAGACCACATGGATCTTGTTGGATACTATGTGGGACAACCAAGAAGACAAAAAAAAGATAAAAAGATCAAGATATGCCCCTATGTGAACCAGCCAAAACACACCATAATATGATAGATCATGGTGGCCTTGAAAAGTGATGATAGGGAGCTCAAATGATAAAAAAAAGCTAAAAGAATCAAAAGATCATAATCAATTTCAAACGGCCTTTTCCATTGGATCAAGAGGATGGATGGGGTTGATGATGTCTGTTAGGAAGGATACATCCTATTGAGACCAAAGATGGAGGATAGATTGGTTGATCGATATGATGCAAGATATCAGAAACCGATTGGGTCTCATGAGACTAATGACCTTTGTTTGTAAGCACTAGCTAGGATAGGGACATACTTGACGATATGACAAGATGATAGGATGATAGGACGAAAAGACAAAAGACAACAAAAACCTAAAGACCTAGGGGCTTGAGGTTTGATCAAAGATCAACCTTGCCTTCATGAAAGTGTAGAGCCCTCATAGTTCGATAAAATACCATGGATAAAAGTGAAAAGAGGAAAATGAAGACCACGATGGAGGAGGTAGACTAGAAAAGTGCCCTGGGGGTAGATCAAAATGATATAGCCTTGCCTCCGTGATAGCATAGGGGCAACGTAGTTCGATACAAGGCGAAAGACAGATGATGGAGGATGACAAGACAAACAAAAGACAGAGCCTCGAGGGTGGATCAAATGATCAACCTTGCCTACGTGAAAGCATAGGGGAAACGCAGTTCAACACAAGACCAATGACATACAACAGATAAGGGATGATGAGATGACCAAGATAAATGGATAAAATGATGGGACTGATGCGATGAGATAAGATAGATCGTGCAGATGGGATGGTTGATATGTGTAAGATATGTATTATGTGAAGCTCAGGGATGGGATAGTTATTTAGATCATTAGAATATGAATTGGGAAGGTGAGAAGATGGATAGATGAGCGATGAAGATATGAGAAAGATGTGGGAAATAGATAGGAATGATGAGAGGGAGGTAGCAGGGCATTGGATTGCATGGGGGTAGCCTATAGCTAGATACCAATGACAAGGGATTATGAGATAGGAGGAAAATAGAAGTAAATGGATGGATGGATAAAGATGGGGAGATAGAAAGATGCTAGAATAGGTGGATAGAGGGATAAGGAATTGGAAGGATGGAATGGATAAATGGATGGGAAGATAAGGATGAAAAGATGGAAAAGGACTAGTGGATGAGAGTATAGGAAGATAAAGATTTGGTAGATGGCAGGGATTATTGGATGGATAAATGTATGGGAAGATAAGGATGAAAAGATGGAAAATGACTAGTGGATGAGAGTATAGGAAGATAAGGATTTGGTAGATGGCAGGGATTATTGGATGGATAAATGGATGGGTGGGATGGGGAGATGGAGAGGATTATTGGGAGGGATGGATGGATGATGTCTCCAAGGAATCTATCAAAAATAAGGAGATGCCCGCACTCTAGATGTGTCATGCACGATGATGCAAGAGGGATAGCAGGATGGGTGGAAGGGATGTGTTGACATGATGGATGGATGATGAAGGTAGAAAGATGTAGATAATAAGCATGGATCAGAAAAGTAGATGGGGAGGATAAGGAATATGATAATGTATGGAAGAGGGGAATATATGCCAAGAGGTGTCCAAAGCATGTATATATGTTGGCCCCTATCTAGGTCAAGATCACAAGGAAGATGGAGGGACTGGGGTAGATGAGATATGATAGGATGGGACAGATAGGAAGATGTAGGAGATGGAGGAAAGGAATGCATAGGTGGAGGCTGCCCCCAATCATGGAAGTAGACCAAATGGGGGATTTACACATGATGCATGTTTGCAAGGTTTTCATCATGGTACTTATCCAAGGTGCTTGTTTGCCAAGTTTTCAGCATTGGATGAATGAATTTCTCTTTACAATTTTCTTTTTTCTTTTTTTTTTCCCTTTTTTTGTATTTTTTTTATTTTTGTGTATTTTTTTGATTTTTGGGACTTATCAAACAAAAATACGGATGGAGATGGAGGAGGAGATGGATTCGAAAGTCATATAATAAAGCAGATGGAAGAAGGACTCAAGCATCAAGCTCCATATGAGGTAATAAGAGTCCATGTGTAAAGTGACCATTGGATGTTGGTAAAACCTTATTAGAATGGATGGATTAGGAAAGGGGATGGATCAAACAGATTGGATGTGGGAGATATGGGGGATAGTGGATGGGGTGTTGGAAATTGTATGGATGGAATGATGGAGTGGATGTGTGATAAGGGAAGGTGTTTAGGACCAGAATTGGCACATGTGGTGGATGTGAAATGATAGGAGGGTTGATGGATGGAGAATGTGGCGATAATGGAGGTGTTGGGATAGTGAATTTTGGGACATAAGGACCCAAAACAGATTTAGGAGATGGAGGATGTGAATGATTATCTTTGGGAATAGCAACTTTGGATGTCATCATGGAGTTTTCATTTGAAGGAATTGCCTCTTTTTTCTTTGGGATCCACATGGTGTTGATTTTTGCTTTGGTGGGCCTTTGTGGCCATTTGGGTTGATTTGGATTTTGGATTCAATTTTTCTTTTTGTCAACATGTCTTTTGGAGGGACATGAGGAGCTGTAGATTCATGTGGATGTTTGGATTTATACATTTTTTATTTGGCATCCAAAGTGATTTTAGTAGCAATGGGATGGGTATGGGGAGATGGATGATGTGGAGAGGACGTGGATGGAGTGATAGAAGTAGGTGTTTGATGAGGAAGTGTGGATGGAGGATGCAAGATAGCATGCATGGAGGGGTGCCTTTATTGATCTTGATTAGGAGTTATGAAGGTAGGATTTTTATGCTGTGTACGAGGGATAGGTGGTGGATGAATGAAAGGTTGAATAGGATAAGATGGAGGGCGATTTTTGGATATAAGGGCCTAAACGAGACTTTATATATGGAGGATGTGTGGGGTTTGATGGAGGGATATAAGGACCCATAGTAGATGGAGGATGAGCAATGATGGATGGAGGGACATAAGGACCCAAAATGGACTTAGAGGATGAAGGAGGAAGATGGACGGTTGTTTTGAGGGAATATGATGGAGGAGGGGGGATGTCAACAAATGATTTGGTGAATCGGTGAGAAGTACCTCTTGTGCCTTTAGAAGAGGATCGTTTAGGATGTACGGAGGTTGTACCAACATCTTTGGAGTGCGAGTCTTGGGAGATATATCCAAGACCATGTGTTCCTGGATGATCTTTGACTTGGATGGGCTCTAAAGTACCTTTCTCATGAAGGCCTAAACCTTTTCCTCGATAGTTCATGTTTTGGAGCATGTGATCTATGGTAGGATGCTTATTATTTTGGAAGCAGGATGCGAGTCCATTATTAGGTGGAGTAGGAAGAGGGGTGCCCATACTTTGTTTTTCTTCTGCAAGAAGACCACCATGGATGATTGTAATGTTGCCAATTTGATATAAAAGTGGTGTGGGGATGGTATGGTTAGGCAATGGAGAATCAGGCGATGGAGACGAGGGGATAATAGCATCAGGAGGAATGGGTGATAAAGGATCGAGAGAGGAATTAGATTGTATGACAAGATCTAGATTTGTGGTAGTGGGTGATAAGGGCTCATGGGATGGTGTGATTGGATCTTGGGTGCGAAGGGGATCATGGGATGGAGAAAACAAACTAGTGTGATCTTGAGATGGAGTAGATAGGATGGTAGGATCATGATTCGGGTGAGGAAAGGAATCGTGAGATGGGATGGATGGGGGATTATGATCTTGGGATGGAGTGGATGGGATGGTAGGATCTAGATTTGAAAGAGGGGATATGCTTGTATGATCAATCCTTTGGCATGGCTCAACATGTGTGGGAGGTACGATAACGAGAGAGTGTGGGAGGGACTTGTAACTATGATTTCTTGCGATAAAAAAATAGATGAGGTTATATTCTTTGTATAGTAGTAGAAAAATGTATATGATGTTGTATGGTTGAAATGGAAGGGACATAGCAAAGAATTTTAATAGAAATATTGGTCTATTTTACAACCAGAGAAGTGAGATTGTGAGTGTAAATGGTAATTGTAAGCATACATTATTTTAGAATGGACCAATGGTATCTAGCCGCTCACGCTTCATCTTTTACATTTACATGCACCAAATTCATTGGCAGCTAGTATGATATACTTAGGTTAGTTATTTTAGCATTTATTTCATTCTTTTGTCTTCAAAGTTTTCTTGTGAAGCTGTCGCTACTCTTCTTATAGTCCTTCTTCCTTATCAATGTTGAACAATTATCCTCTCGCTGTCCCTTATTCTTTCACCTTGCCAGTCTGTGTGCGTAGTTTTATACTTACAATCTCCTCATGTATTTTCTTTGCAAGTTATGCAAGGTATTTCCAACAGTGTTTTTTCCTTAGACAACTCCTTAATTTGATCGATGGTTTCTTTAGAGTCGCCTGATTCTCCTCATTCTTTTACTTGCAAGTTCTGCATGGTGTTGTTGGTGCTGGTCTCTTTTGTCATTTTCTGATTTTTAGATCTTAAGATTTCCTTTGGGGATGCATGCATCTCCTTCATTTGTTTTTCTTTGGGTTTTAGATAGTCTCCTATAGCTTGCTTTATTGTATACCACTTCTTTTCTTAGTTTTGCGTATGCACTTGTGTAACAATAGTCTTAATCCTATAGCTCTTTGTATCGGCTATTCTCTGATAGGTATGTAGCTTAGTTTAATATTAAACTCTAGTTTTGATTTCTAGCTCGTCCATGCAACCATGTTAAGTGTCTAAACCGCCATTAGCTCGAGTTGATTATCATCTTATGGTTACTCCACTAAGGGTGTGTGTGCTGAATCGAAATAGTTTGTTTATTATAATTTATTATTGTATAAATAAATTAAGTCATGGATTGTATAATTTAATATTTTTAATTGTGTAACTCCCAGTAGATAATTTGGTGGATGTTTTGAAATCTTTTGGTTATTGTAATTTATTTAACGTTACCGTATATATATACAAGTATTTATAATAGAATTGATTGGTTATTGAGTGTAATGAATATATATTATTCTTATTAAAAGATGATTATTGATTCATTTGTTATGAAAGACAAAAAAAAGACATTTTAATTATACCAATGATTTATCTTTTATGAACTTTTAGATCAAGAAGATTTGATGGATGTTATGTTGGGCAAGATTATATTTTCTATTAAATTAAGAATGTACTTCTAAGTAATTGAGTTGTTATATCTTCTAGAGGCTAGGAAAAGTAACTTGTATTGTAGAGCTTATTATGTTCATACTTTATTGTTCAATTGCAATGATTTAATTTGGGATTTAGCCATGCACGATATGTTATTACATGGGAGGTATTTTGAAAGTTATTTGGTCAATGTATTGATTGAGATGTGTACATTCATGGTTCTTGTTTAATGTGCATGATGGGTGTCCTTTGCAATGGTAAATATGTTATGTCATTCTATGTAGGAAGAGTGGCTTGCTATAGGGGCCAGAACCCTAAGAGGTAACCAGGGTAATCTATCGAAAGTTTTTAATTAAGTGAAAACCTAATAACATGAACTAGGGATTGGGTAGTGTTCATTAAATAATTCAAATAATTGATTGCCTCGCCTTATACCTTAGTGCTTGTATAGATTAAGGGTAGGTTGAGATGGCCCGGAATGGCATGATTGTCTACTTTGTCTTCTTGAAAGGTAGTTCGATTCCACATGAGTTTGTTTAGGGGCCGAGAATCGGTAGAGATTGCTAGGGTAACTCGGTACGAGGGCCGTTAGTCTAAGAAGATTCACCAGGGTAACCTAAAGTAGTCTGTGTGATGAAAATCTTATCCTAATGCATTTTATGTGGTCTCTTGTGAAGAGTTTCCATTTGTTATGATGTTTCCTCTGGGAGCCTTGTTTGTAATTATGGGGTTTAAATATCGTTATGTCTTTATGTGTACGTTAAGCCATATGATGTTATATTATGTCTTCATGTTTTTTTTATGATTATGGACCTAATATTATCTCCTAGGATGGGGGGTGGACCTTCGGGGACCACGTGGCCGGGAGGAACATGCCATATCCTCCATTGGGCTACCCTTACAGGTGATGCAGCATGTGATAATATTGTTCTTATGACACGTTCTTGATTTTGCATTGTTCGTGGAGTTGGAAGCTGAGGGTGCTCACGAAGAAGGTTGACATATGTGTTATGATCTTCATCTATATTTTATACTCTCCTGATGTGTATGTGAGAACTTTTTATAATGTTAATATGATGTGATGAGATTCTTCATATTCTCACTTGATGTAGCTTGAATATCTAACTTGGCTACATTATGATTATGTAAATGGATTATTCATTATTGAGATGATATATTCTCATGTTTTATGTCTATGGTTTAATGATGTGATTTTCTTCTTGTGAATGTTTAAGTAACATTGTCACAGAACCCTAAGAACGTTTGTGTATATGTTTACTTTGTACTCGTGTTGTAACTGAATGTCTTTAAAAAAAAAATTGTTCGTTTAATTATTTACTTTGTGTTTTGTTCTCTGGGTTCCATGGTGGGGCGTTACACTCTGTCTCCTCATCAGTAGAGATATCAAATCTAGTTTCAACTTCTTCATGGGAGGTAATACTCCTTTTCTTTCTCTTTAGTTGATGCTCTTCTTCTATGGGTATGTGTAGGATCATGATGGGCCAAAAATTGGCGATATGTACAAGTGATATGATGGTCCATGTGGCTGATGACTTTTTTTTACCCAAAATTGATGAAATGAAAAGGGTTTTTAGAGGAAATTCTCAGCTTTACACCAATATAAATTATGCTTTACTTTGAATTTAATAAATAATTATTCTTTATTTTTTATTTGAATTACGACTAAAGTCCTAATTGATAGGATTATTGAAAAATATCTATAGCTTTCAAATGGTATCAATTTTTTTGAATTTGAAACATGCTTCACATTCTATGATTTTCATATGATAGGATTAAAAAAAAATAATTGAATTTCATGAAGTTTTGACCAAGTTAAGGTGGTTAGACGTACGAGGTATTATATTTTTTTAAATTTGAAATAAAAAAATCATAATTAAATATTTACTTGGAAAAAAATTACAAAAAAAATGCATCACATCAGGACATGAGTCTTCTACTTATATATAAAATATTATAAAAAAATATTATCATTTTATTGTGGTTAGGGTGGTCAGACAGACACCTACTTCTTATTTTTTCCCTGAAATTTAAGTACTACTACATTGAAATTTCAAATTTTCACCAAATAGATTTATTATTTTTTTAAATAAACCTAGTACTTTAGAAAATACATTCAATTTTATACAAATTCTATTCTTACATGTTTTTGAAATAATATAGATAACTTATTCAAATTTTTATGTCAAGTTGCCTAACTCTAATTTTTTGAATTTTCATTGCCACTTAAGGGCCTGTTTTTTCCATGATGATCCTGCACATACCGCTATGCCAAGTTTTATTTCTTCCTAAACAACATCACTCAAATTTGCTTTCATGTTGGCCTTTTGTTTTATTCTTTTTACATAGAGCAGTAAATGGTGTAACAAGAGGTATCACCTTTCTCTTAGATGCCTAGGTACTGAGACCGATAGGGGAAGCAACATCAACTTATGCATGGGGAATTTTTTCTTTCCTCTTTCCCTTTTCTATATTATCAGTACTAGAGGTGGCAATGTTGGAGATAGGTGTCGGTGAGCATTAGAAGATAGTCTTCTTGATTTCCTAGGTCTGGAGGGCAGTTCAACAAATTTAGCTTTTCTTTCATCAAGTGCTCCTTTAGTTGTTCTATGTCATCCTTAGAGAAATTTTGTCCTTGGAAGAAATCTTCAACTTTCTTTCTTCTTTTAGATGTGGTAGCCTCTAAGTGAAATTCAGTATATATCTCCTCATATGCTCCATGCCTAGGTAGAGAGTGGTCCTTAGGAATCTTCAACAGAATCTCAATGTACCTCTCCACTATTTGTTCTTCAATCTCATATCCTAGTGGTTCAATCCATTATATTATGGGTTCAACAACCTCTATAATGCATTCATCTATAGATACAAGAAATGTTATCTCCTTCTCATACTTCTTCACTAGACTCCTTGGAATCCAGTCTCTTTCATGCATTTCATTCTAAAACATTGCAAAGAATGTAGTTAGGGCATTATTCTATACCCTAAAATCTCCTAGACTGTGCAAATGATCAAAAATATGATGAGAAACTGGCTTGTTGCCATCCCATATTATGCCTTTTCTTCCCGATAACTCCCTCAAGAAATAAAACAACAAACAAACAACTAAAGTACCAAATTTAAAAGGATGTTTCTTTGTCTTAGTCATACTTAGGTTCTCCATAAGTTGTACCCTAAGCAACTCACAAAGATCAAAATATTTTCCATTTACCACCATTTCATATGCAGTGTGGATTTCCTTAGCAGATACATAATTTTCTCGATTAGTAAAGTAGATTTTCTGCCCAATCATGAAGGAAACATACTTGATGGTAGGGTTTACAATATACTTTGTAGTTAAGGATCTTTTATAAAATGAAACACCATTCAACCTTGTGACTGCATCATTCTTCACCACCTTTAAAAATGGAATGGATCCAGTATCACCAAGACCAGACATGACTTGAATTGCCTCCTTATTGATAACGCCTGGTTCATTTGTCCACAAAAATTTGCTATGAACCCTACTAAGGGCCATTATAACAAAATTTTCCTCACTATCATTGGAAAAGTTTGGAAACCAGTTCCAAATGTTTAGCTTCATCTGAACTAGGTTTTCATACTCTAGCTTAAGTGGTAGATCATCTCCCATCAACTCACTATCCCATATATCTTTTAGCTCTTGGTGATTGAATTCTTCTAGCTTCCCATGAATGTATATTCTTGGATCTTTAGTGGGTAGCACATGGATCTGAATCTACAACAATGCACCCATGGGGTCATTTTCATACACTTTCCATGAACATCTTCTAAATCTGGGTTGGGGTCTCTCAGAGATTTGCACAATAGTAGGATTGGCCATATTCTCCAAAAAACTTAAATAATATTAACAAAAGGTTCCTTCAACTTAGAATCCTTAGAATTTAAATAACATAGAATACCTTTTCTGCTTGTCAAGAACTAGGGTTTTGATGTACGATGCTCTGAATCACCTTCAAACTCACTTCATCTTGCACTGCTTCTTCCCAATTGTGCAAATTTTCTTTCCCTTTACTTAGTATCTTGCTTTATTACTTATGAATTTTTCCCTAATTCACATTTATTTCCTTTCAGCTTTAAATTTTCCACACACTTTATGAAACACACTATAAACCATGAAAGGTTTCACAATTCTCTGAATTTGACTATTTTCTAGCTGGAGATTTCTCCAATGCCTTCAGAATGATGATTCGCATCACATATCCTTGTGTCACTACATGACACCTCATATATCGAGGGCTTTTTAGATTTCTCTATAATTGATCCCCTTGAAACCATTACTGGGTTTAGTTTTTGGAGGAGCTATCTGCACTAGATGAAGATATAGGAGTATTTGATTCACCCTTTTTCTCAAGTTCTTCCTTTTTCCTCCAAATATTTGCCATTTCTTTTTTTACTTCGGTAGGATCCACTTTGTTCACAGACTTGTTCTTCTATTCTAGATTGGGTTTCTTCCCAATTTTTCTCCTACAAAATTTTGAGATATGTCCTATTTTTTGCAAGTGTAGCACATAACATATCTTTGATCAAACTGATTTGCATTCATTCTTGATTTGCACTGATTAGCCTTGTGTCTAAAGATATTTCATGTGTAACAGTAGCCTTGAAAATATTGAATCCTTCTACTAACATTAAATTTGTTCAACATTATTTGGCTTCTACATTCAATAGCTCTATGTCCAAACTTATTGCAAGAAAAGCATTGTCTAGAAAAGAATCCAACATTTTGACTCATTCTAATCTGGTTCATTCTACTTTTTCATTTTGTTTCTCTATGACCGAATTTATTTCATGAGAAACAAAAACCATTAAAAGATGGGTACCTTTGAGCATTAGGTTGTCGAATAGGAATCCTTTTGGTATTGCTCCCTTGGTTCTTGATTTGATGAATATTTCCTTGAAACTTCCTTTGATTGTCCACTTTATTGGAAATCAGTTTTTCCTTTGAGCTTTATCCTTCTTCAAGTCCTAGACCACTTTTATCCTTAGAAGGTTTCTTAAATGCAATCAACTCATCAAGCATTGTAGAGCTTGTCTTGAATATTTCTTCACGAGCTTTCACTTTTTCCAGATTAGATCTTAGGGTTACCACTTCTTGTTCAAGCTTTGTACATTCATCAATTTTATTTTGAATCCTAGCTTTTTGGCATTCCTCAATTTATTTCTTTTTTTTCTACTTGCACCTTCAGTCTGGTAATGTCTTCATTAGCCTTTTTCAGCTTATTACTAACTTCTCTATGCCTTTCCTTGAACTTTTTGATCTAATCTCTTAACTTTTTGATGCATTCATTTGATTCCTTCAAGTTTCCTTTTAGAGTTTCCTTCTCTCTTCACTTTTGTCCAATTCTTCAAGAGTAGCATGAAGCTCCTCAGGTCCAGAGTTTTCTTCTAGAGGGACAAGATAGTTTTTGTTAGCCATGTGTTCAAATTCTGGGACCTTCCTCAAGTTGGAAGACTTCTTCATAGGAACCAAGCTCTGATACCAATTGTTGAATACATTGAATACTAAGAGGGGGGTGAATCAGTATTCTGCTAACACAATTAATTACTAACCATTCAATTATCAATCCACATCTAGATACAAAAGTAAACCAAAACATAAAAGGAATCATACAACATTAACACCAAGATTTTTACGTGGAAAACCCAAAATGGGTAAAACCACAGTGAGGATTAGCTCACAATATATTTAACCAATTACAAGATATCACAGGGCTCACTTCTAGGACACATTGTCCTTGAAAGGCTCATATCTTGGATATAAAATGGATTATTTCCAAGATACAAAAGGTGTGGCTCACTGCCAAAATTGAACTAGAGAAGTGCACCTTCAAAGTGCAGAGATCAGTTCTGATTAAGCTCTAGATAACCAAAATCCCACTCTGGTTGCAAGTATACAATAATTATCATTAACTTTGCACTATTACACTTTTTGCATCACTCACATACCATACCTTATGTCATCTCTATCTTTTATCCATCACACACACACACACACACACATATATATATAGTCTTATCTTTCTTCATCAATTAGGTCAGCCTAATTGGATGTGAACACACAAAATTCAGAATGACTTTTCAGCCCAATTCAAAATTCCTTTTGGCACATAGAACAAAATGTGTCATCCACACATTAGGTCAGTCTGGACCTAATAAGGAACACACAAAAGACAAACAGTTCTTAACCTTGTCAGCCAAAATAATGTCAAACTCTTGTCACTTGGATAACACAGTCGAATAAACCAAAATTGTTGAAAGCCTATTTATATCTGTAACTGGCACTCCTGAGAAACATATCAAAAAATCATAGGATTTCCTTTTATTGAGAGGATTTTTGAATCAAAATACCGTATCAGCATAGACACATAGTTTACTTAGCCAGTTACCAACCAGTGTTGGCATCAATGACAACAAACCAAGAGGACACCTTCTTCATTCTTCCAACAAAACCTCCTACTGTCAAATATTTTAGTGTTTGGAAGTAAATTTTATATCAGGAGAGATGAAGAAAAATTAGGTAAGTTTAACGCAAGATCTGATGAAGGAATCTTCCTAGGATATTCTACAAAGAGAAAGGCATACAGATGCTATAACAAAAGGTTAAAGAAGATAGTTGAGAGTACAAGTGTCAAAGTGGATGAAGAAACACATCTAAGTTCAATGATGATAGAAGGGTATGAATCTAATGAACCCCTTGTAGTGAAGCAAAAAAAGAAGAAAAAAAATAAAAGGAGATGGAAATGGAAGAGGAAGAAGCTTCGAAAAAAATTCCAAAGACTCCTAAGTATGTATAGAACAATCACTCTAAAGATCAAATCAACAACCTTAGTATTTCCCTTGGGGTTGCCTTGGGATTTGGCTTGGGGGTGTCATACCTAGAAAGTCAATTGCAAAATCATGTTTATAAATTTTCTTAATTTTTCCAAAGTTCGCCTTGTGGCTGATGACTTTTTTAATCCGAAATTGATGAAATGAAAAGCGTTTATTAAGGGAATTATCATCTTTGCACCAATATAAGATATGTCTTATTTTGAATTAATAGATAATTATTATCGATTTTCTACATGCATTATGACTGAATTCCTAATTGATAGGCTGATTGAAAAAAAAATATAATTCTTAAACTATTTCACATTTTTCAAATCTGAAAGATGCGACACATTCTATGCTTCCCATATTATAGGATAAAAAACTTGAATTTCATAAATTTGTGACCAAGTTATGGTGGTCAAACAAAAAAAATTAATATTTTTAAAAAATTCTAATAAAAAATTCATAACTATTTATTTACTTACAAAAAAAAACGGCACATCCCAACATGCATCGTCTACTTATATTGAAAAGTTTTTAAAATATATATTTTTCTTGTACTTAGGCTAGTCAGACGTACACTTGCTTTTTATTTTTTCCTAAAAATTTAGTACTATTGCACTGAAATTTCAAATTCTCACCAAATATATTTACTTTTTTCCACAAAAGGACTAGTAACATATAAACTACATTCAATTTTCTACAAATTTTATACTTACATATTATATACTACATTATAATATATAGAGTCAGAGAGAGAGGGAGTGAGAGAGAGAGTTATCTAGGTAGGGTGGGAGGGATAGAGTGAAGGAGAGACTTGAGAGAGAGAGAGAGAGTTATCTAGGTACCTAGTGGGAGGGATAGAGGGAGGGAGAGACCTAAGAGGGAGAGAGGGAGAGACTTGAGAGAGAGTTATTTAGATAGGGTGGGAGGGAGAGATCTGAGAGAGAGAGAGAGGGAGGGAGTGAGAGAGAGACAATTATCTAGGTAGGGTGGAAAGGATAGACAAAGGGAGAAAACTGAGAGAGAGGGATAAAGGGAGGGAGAGAGCTCAGAGAGAGAGGGAGTGAGAGAGACTTATCTAGGTAGGGAATTCAACCCACAATAATGGGTCCCAAACTTGGGACATCTTGATTTTTGCCTAAAATCACATATTTTTAGAAAAACTAATTATTTAAGCCTTGATAGATTCCATCTAAAGGGTTTTTTAAGCGAAGATGGTTAGATAAAACCCTCTTAGAACAAACCCCCTTGGATAGAACCCCTCTAATATTAAATCATATCCAAAATGGAGTCTCATTCATGCCTATCAAAATACTAGCAAAAAAGATATTTCTTTACCTTTTGTGGGATTAAATAAAGTCATTTAGAAATTATGTTTTTTAAGTATGTAGGCCTTACTATAAACTTTCCAAAGAGTAAATTTTAAATATTTTTATTTTTACTGTTATATTTATATTTTAGTTCTTGTGAATTTTATTTTTCACTAAACATCAAGGTATTTGTTTCACACAAGTGGAAAAATAGAAAAATAGAGAATTTTTTTCTAAAAACTATGTTTGCACTAGGTATTGATGTTCTTGTTTCAGAAAAAAATCAATACATACAAAATAAGTTATGTGTGATGGCATACACCTACGTCTAGATTATAATTATTTTTACTTCAAAAAATAATTAAAAAAAAACTATCCAACAAAAAAATATGAAAAAATATCCATGCACTAGATATTGATGTTAAAAAATATATATTTTAAAAATAATAATTTTATCCTTTCAGTAAAAAAGTTATGCATGACAACATAAACGTCACTTTAAAAAAAAAATGTTAACTATAAAATTATGTTATTAAAATTTACATAAAAAATTCACAATTTTTTTAATTTTTATTAAAATATATATATTTAGAATCCACACACAAATCACTAGTTAACATCATCTCAAAATTATTAATGGTTTAGTTGCTATAGCTTTCATAAAGTGAAATTTTGTAAAAAAATATTGATATTAATGTCCAACTTGGCCAAAAAGTGGGACATAGTCTTGTGGGTTGACCCATGTTGGAAGTGGATTCACTCTGAGAGGGGGGGTGGTGAATCAGAGTGGAATAATTTTAACTTTTGACTTTGAAAGCACAATGAAACTTTTACTAATTTTAACCCAATGTGACAGATTTGTTTATGCAAGTGAACATTAACACTTTAGATCAGATTGACATGAAACTTGAGTAACATTTACAACCCATATTAAAAGCATCATATGATATTGTTCAATCAAAGATCTATGAACAATCTTGTTGTGCTTTATGAACAAAACTATAAACTTCACAAAATGCAACTTTGACTTGCTTTTGACAAACTTTTGAGCATTCATATAATGAACAAAAAATGCAGATGTAAATTCACTTTATGAAAGACTTTTTGCATCAGATTTGCACAATCTAAATTTGCATGAAAAACTTGAACAAATTGACATTAATCTTTTGAACAACCTTAAAGTATTAGAGCATTGACCAACTGAATGAGCACAATAACATGAAACTGAATGAGAGACAAAAATACATCACATAACACAAAGATTTCTTGAGTGGAAAAACCCTCATGGGGTATAAAAAATCGCTCGCTAAAATTTCCCTTTTATTAATCAAAGAGCACCAACTCTGTAACAATGGTGGAGCACCAACTTCATAGGAGTACCAACCCCTCAATTTACAAAGTCACTGTCTAAATTATACATACATAAATGACCTTACAACTACATTTACATTTGCAGTCCCAAAATCACAACTGAATACAAAATACAAAAATGATCTTCAATGATACCCACTACAATATGTATTGTTCATAATAGTACTATGAACAGTCTCCCAAACTGAACACAAATGTCTCTGTTGTGAAAACCAAAGATTACAGTAGAAACCCTCTTTTATTCTTTTCCCAAATTTTCTCAAAATAAATCAAACAAAACCACACTAAATTTTTGAATGCAATATATGTTATGAAACCAGAGATGTGATACAATAAAACATACTCTCTCTAATCTCTATGTTATTTTTAAAAAACTCTGAACACCATAATGGCTTATTTCCATTCTTTTTATACAAGAGAAACTGAATGCAATTAAAACAAAAACAGAATATCGAATCCAATAATTGTGAAACCCTTAAGCCAATGACCCGAGACAATAACACAAACCCTCGGGTTAGGGTTTTGAAAACTGAAAGATTCAGTTGCTAGATACCTTTTTCAATCTCTTTGAAAAACAATAGCTACCATTTCTCTTTTAATATCTTTACCATTTTCTAATTACGAAACAATAACTTTCCATTTTGAAAAATGAACTGAAGGAATTTTTTTTACCATTTTCCTTAATAGAATAATTTTTTTTGTTATTCTTTTAGTTCCACTTCAAAATAAAAGAGGTCTTTTAGAAAAACTGATTCAAAGCCTCTTGATTTTACGAATGAGATTACTTTTGAACAATGTGTAAAATTTACCTTTTACGGTAGCTTAACCTGCAAAAAAAATCCCTGAAAATATTCAACAAACTTACACAATTCTCCACTACCATCTCGTGGTAAGTCCACTATAGAAACCGCCACTTTGATTCTCTAGTTCAACATACTTCCAGCTCAAGCCAAGACTCAGCATAAAATCTGCAAATGTATTTGCTATGGCAGCTAGGGTTTGGTTGCTTGCAAAGTGAAATGACAAACAAAATACTCACTTTGCCCTATTTCCTTCACCGTCGAGCCCTTAGTCAAAACACATAATCATTTGGAATCCATAATAGAATAACAATCATTTTGAGTGCCACCAATATTGCAATGGTATAATCAAGTTCCAAATCACTGGTCACACATAATGCCAAGGAAAACATCATACAAACATTCAACTATCCAAGAAAAGATAATACCATGTCGTTGCCAACTCACATCCTCATGAGTTAACCTTTACCAATGAAGAGTGAGCCCGATAATAATGTGAATGATGTCAGCCTCAAGTGCTAAAATAATGCACTTTAAAACAACCAATAACATGTGCAATAAAACCCGATACCATTGCAAAGTGAAGACCAAAGTCTTTAAAATTACATTAAAAAACACAATGTTGACCACCTTGAAGAATAGAAACATTGTTTCCAAGAGACGATACCTAGTCACTTTCAAAGTGAATTTTCATTATTTCCACAAATCTCCTGTCAGTCTTAAGGCCAAATAAATCAACCATTATAAGACCTGATAACAATATAAATGATGCCAGCTAAATGGCGTCCAAGCACTATAAAGTGTAACAACCCATTTTCAAAGTGCAAGTTGTAAATGATGTAAGGTGAAGCCTAAGCACAAGAATGTGCTAAGTGATGCTATAAAAATGATATACCACTTGAGTCTGCACACACACACACACTGATTCATAGACTATTGCAAATGACATGCCATGAATCCTGAGCACAAATGAGTTACCTTTGCCATGTAATGTAGTCACCAAGTAATAAATGAATACTACCATAAGCATGATGAACATATCCAACCCAAAGTACTATGAAACCAAATTTAATGCCATGTGAATAATATCTAGAATGTATACACCTGTAGTATCAGAATGACAAATATATAAATTGAAACAAGATATAACTTCCCACTATAATGAGAAAGCCAGTATGTGCCATGTCAAAACTAAAGTCACCATGAAAACAATCATCATAAAGATGCAAATTTGACTGAGATATTGAATTCCAAAAACCAAGAATGCCAAGCCATCAGAATGTAAACAATAATGCCAATACCAAGATGCCAAACCAAATCACAGTTTTGACATCAAGTGAAAATAACAAAAGAGAAGTTCAACAAACTCCCCCTTTGTCCTTGATGGCAAAAACTTAGCCATCTGAGCCAACCACTGAACCACCATTTTCTCCCCCTTTTTGTCACAAGGAAAAAGGAAGAAACCTGTAATATGTCATGAAATACAACAACCAACCAAAATAGTGACCAACTGCATAAAGAATGTTCACCAAGAAGCCTTGCTCACCCTAAACCACATCACTAAAATGTCACTAAGCCATGCACATAACTGGCCCAAGAATACAAACAACATTAGTAGGAGTAAGATTAAGCATGAAAAGCTCTTAGAGAGATTCAAAATATGCACTGTCATTGATAGACCAAACACACACTTTCACTGTATTGCCACTATCCAAGCAACCTTGATACACAAGATAACACTTTTTGCCAATGTTGTCCTCAATGTTTCAAAAATATTGATCAAGTATAAACATTGAATACATAAGCCAAGAAATAATCATACAAATATAGCCATTGTATGAGATACTAAACCATTGAGTGTAAGAAACAGCAACTTCAACATAACTTAGCACCACTTTCATCTCAACATGACTAGGTAAATGTGTAAACTCACTATTCTTGTGAGTTGTCTCAAACATGAGAACAACTTCTTGATAACATATGAAGAAGATATAACAAAGTCAGACATAAAATGTATTAGATATTGTCTACACTTACCACTCAAGAAATATATATTGGATACATGACAAAAACATATCATCTTCTTTGATATCAAAGAATGTACAAAAAAATACCAAACTATTTCACTAGTGATATGCAAAAACTATCTCTTTAAGCTTCAACCATTTACATGCAATACTTCCATCTATTAAGAGCCAAACACGAATCAAGAATGCAAGCAAGATCACTAACAATATTTATTCATTTTCAATCAAGATCCAAATAGCACTATGAAATGATTATTGAAGCAATGCCAACAATACCAAGCTGCAACATGTATATAATCATGCAAAGATTTTTCACAAAAGACATTAAAGCCTTATGATATATGGTATACATCATATACCGAGTACCAATGCCAAGACTAATCTAGATCACTGTGTACCTATTACCTGATCATAAAATTGAAAAACCAAGGTCAAGAACATATAGAATGTCAATGTCAGGATCAAAGGATTTAACAAGCAGTCATGCCACATCATCATATGATTTCTTAACCAAGTATCACTATATTATAAAAAACAAACATCCTTATCACTGCCAAATCGATTTTAATAGAAATGATTTTCCCGAAGTGCTCCTTATTCACCACTTAAAACTTAATATGCAATAAGTCATTAAAAAATGAGCAAGTATCAACTCCTATCAAATTTTGACAACTTTGACAAGAAACAAGTAATTAATCAACAATTTGCAATGATCACAAGAAAAAAATGAACTTGATATCAACATAGTTCTAAATTCCCCAAGATGCAAGTAACCAAAGTAATGCATACTTGTGTCAAGTCTTGTATCACCAACTTTTGAATATCAATATCACTACTATCCTGTAGATACTCTTTCAAAAAAGAGTCACTGTAAAAAAAAAATCTATTAATCCAGAATCAGTAACATTTAGAAATAGATCATGGTCTATTCAAACAATGGTACTTGTTAAATATTTTTGTAATACTTTGTATCACCACTAGATCCAAATATCCTAACAACTATTCTTTTGAATCAACACAAAATCAAGTAAGTTTGGAATGATTAAGAAAATTTGATTTGTTAAATAATTTAGCTTGTGAATCATAAGGAAACACAATGAATACTGTATATACTAACTTATCAAAATGTAAGGAATACATATCAAATAAAATTACTGTCATGCTGATTGCTACACACACCACAATACTTATTCCAAAGTCATCCTGGAAAAACATTATGGCATCCTTGATACCCTGAGATCTAATTATGACATGAATTTTTGCATGAAAAACATTTGAGCATTTTTTATCATGAAGAATACTAACATGTGTGTTGTCATTCAAGTACTAAAAGTCATCAAATGACTCAGATATACCACTGCTCTTCTCCTGGTCCATGAAGCAAACAAATTATACTAAAGCTTAAAAAAAAACTATTCCACTACAGTCTTCTTGGGGATAGTAAATCAAATTTTGGATTACTCCCCCTAAAACCAAATAATCATTAAAGGCTAAGAGATGACCCTTGTGCATCATTCACAAGACTAAGTCCTTCCTTCTTCTTTTGTTACTTCCTTCTCCAGACCCTCAATGATTCTTTCCTTGACTTAAGAAGATTATCAAATTCTTTGTTGCTTCCAGGTACTTTCTCCCATTGAATCCTGCAAATTTTTTCTTTATGTCAAAAACCATTACATCTATAACATACAACTAAAGACTTATAATATCTCGTGTCACCTTTTAGAGATAGTTTATCATAGTTTCTTGCAACATGACCTAATTGAATATATTTGAAGCATATGATACTACCATAGTTCCTTTTCCTATCACTTTTTTTCACTTTGAACACAAACTCAGATGCTTTATGGCCATACTCAAAGCAAGAATAACAATATCCTGAAAAAGAACAATTATACCTCATCAATTTAAGTTGCTAGGTAGAGTGAGATCTTGTGAATCTGTTTGTTCTATTTATTCCTTCTCTGTTGATATCCTCATGTTGTTTGTTTCCTATAGTTTCAATATCAACAACATGAAAGTTTAAATCTACCTTTGTTTTAGGTGTTTTTCTAACTTTAGAGCACTGTCCTTCTTCCAAGCCTAGACCACTTTTGTCACCTGGAGCTTTCTGTGCACCAATAATTTTATCCAGAGACATAGAGCCATTCTCATTAATATTCTCATCACTTAACTGCTTTGATGCTTTATCAACATTCCTTAGTAAAACCACTTGCCACTCAAGTTTTTCTATACTTTGTTCTTTTACCATAAGTTGGTTTCTAACTTCTTCCTCACCATTTCTATCTTCTTCAACTTGTATCTTTGCTCATAATATATGAACATATCTTATCTTTGATATCTTTTTCTTGTTGAAGTTGCCTTTTTAAATTATGGTTGTCTCTTCTAAGCTGCTTAATTGTAGCTAAAGCACACATGAGTTCATTTTCCAAATCAACCTCACTTTCTTGTTCATCATAATCCTGTTCAGAGTTAACTTATCTAAAACAATGATCTTCTTTTTCATTAATTTCTCGGCCATTTGAATGTTCATTGGTAATCTCTATAGATTTAGACTCAATCTGATTTTATTTAGAATGATAAAGACTTGCACAACCATCACTATCAGATGACCCACAACATATTTCAGTACCTAAAGATATCTCCTCTTGCAACTCACCATTCTGATTCATTTCAATCAACTTATCCCAAATTTCCTTTGCACTACTGTAATAAATTACTTTTGCAATGACTCTATTTGACAGGTTATTAAAAATAGCATTTATAGCTCTGGCATTGAATTCAAGAGATTTCTTCTCCTCAGGTGTGGAAGGAGATATTGCAGATGCAGTGCAATCTCTTTCGACTACAACCCACACTTCAAACCCTAAAGAAGATAAATAATTTTCCATCCTAGATTTCCATAAGATAAAATTTGTACCTTCAAACTGAGGTGTTCCAAATCTAGGATACTCTACCATTTGAGAAATATTGTTTATGACCTCTTCCTCATTACTAATCATATTAGATTCAGGCAGAACATGATGATTAGAATTTTTTTTTGAACTTCTTTTTCCCTTATTCCTTCTACCTTTTTCCATACCGGACACAATATCCAATTCCAAAAACCTTGTCAATTAGAGTTTATTAAACTAGGATTTGGCTCAAGACAAAGAAACAATTCTAAAATTCAAGATATGATTGACAAACTTCCAAATACCAGAATCAATCCTAGGTGGTTAAACCTACTGTGGGACCCTACGCTCTGATACCACTTGTTGGAAGTGGATTCACTTTGAGAGGGGGGGGGGGTGAATCAAAGTGGAATAATTTTAACTTTTGAATTTGAAAGAACAATGAAACTTTTAATAATTTTAACCCAATGTGACAGACTTGTTTATGCAAGTGAACATTAACACTTTAGATTAGATTGACATGAAACTTGACTAACATTTACAACCCATATTAAAAGCATCATAAGATATTGTTCAATCAAAGCTTTATGAACAATCTTGTTGTGCTTTATGAACAAAACTATAAACTTCACAAAATGCAACTTTGACTTGATTTTGACAAACTTTTGAGCATTCATATAATAAACACAATATGTAGATGTAAATTCACTTTATGAAAGACATTTTGCATCTGATTTGCACAATCTAAATTTGCATGACAAACTTGAAAAAATTGACATTAATCTTTTGAACAACCTTAAATTATTAGAGCATTGAACAACTGAATGAACACAATAACATGAAACTGAATGAGAGACAAAAATACATCACATAACACAAAGATTTCCTTAGTGGAAAAACCCTCATGGGGTATAAAAAACCACTCGCTAAAATTTCCCTTTTATTAATCAAAGAGCACCAACTCTGTAAAAATGGTGGAGCACCAACTCAACACCTTTTCTGAAGCACCAACTTCATAGGAGCACCAACCCCTCAATTTACAAAGTCACTATCTAAATTGTGCATACATAAATGACCTTACAACTACATTTACATTTGCAATCCCAAAAACACAACTAAATACAAAAAAAAAATGATCTTCAATGATACCCACTACAATATGTACTATTCATAATAGTACTATGAACACTCTCCCAAATTGAATACAAATTTCTTTGTTGTGAAAACCAAGGATTATAGTAGAAACCCTCTTTTATTCTTTTCACAAATTTTCTCAAAATAACTCAAACAAAACCACACTAAATTTTTGAATGCAATCTCTGTTATGAAACTAGAGATGTGATACAGTAAAACATACTCTCTCCAATCTCTATGTTCTTTTAAAAAAACTCTAAACACCATAATGGCTTATTGCCATTATTTTCATACAAGAGAAACTGAATGCAGTTAAAACAAAAACAGAATATCGAATCCAATAACTATGAAACCCTTAAGCCAATGATCTAAGAAAATAACACAAACCCTCAGGTTAGGGTTTTGAAAACTAAAAGATTCAGTTGCCAACTACCTTTTTCAATCTCTTTGAAAAACAATAACTGCCATTTCTCTTTTAATATCTTTACCATTTTATGATTACGAAACAAAGACTTTCCATTTTGAAAAATGAACTGAAGGAATTTCTTTTACCATTTTCCTTAACAGAATAATTTTTTTGTTATTCTTTTACTTCCACTTCAAAATAAAAAAGGTCTTTAAGTAAAACTGATTCGAAGCCTCTTGATTTTAACAATGAGATTGCTTTTGAACAATGTGTAAAATTTACCTTTTACGATAGCTTAACCTACAAACAAAATCCCTGAAAATATTCAACAAACTTACACAAATCTCCACTACCAGCTCGTGGAAAGTCCACCATAGAAACTACCACTTTGATTCTCTAGTTCAACATACTTCCAACTCAAGCCAAGACTCAACACATAATATGCAAATGGATTTGCTATGGTGGCTAGGGTTCGACTACATGCAAAGTGAAATGATAAACAAAATACTCACTTTGCCCTATTTCCTTCATCGTCGAGCCCTTAGTCAAAAAACATAATCATTTGTTTTGAGTTCCATCAATATCACAATGCTATAATCAAGTGACAAATCACTGCCCCTGCATAATTCCAAGGAAAAAATCATACAAACATTCAACTGTCCAAGAAAACATAATACCATGTCGCTGCCAACTCACATCCTCGTGAGTTAACCTTTTCCAATGAAGAGTGAGCTCGATAATATTGTGAATGTTGTTGGCCTCAAGTGCTAAAATAATGCACTTTAAAACAACTAGTAACATGTGTAATAAAACCTGATACCATTACAAAGTGAAGACCAAAGTCTTCAAAATTACCTTCAAAAACACAATGCCAACCACCTTGAAGAATAGAAACATTGTTTCCAAGAGACGATACCTAGTCACTTTCAAAGTGACTTTTCATTATTTCCACAAATCTCCTATCGGTCTTAAGGCCAAATAAATCAACCATTATAAGACCTAATAACAATATAAATGATGCCAACTAAATGGAGTCCAAGCACTATAAAGTGTAACAACCCATATGCAAAGTGCAAGTTGTGAATGATGTGAGGTGAAGCCCAAGCACAAGAATATGCTAAGTGATGCTATAAAAAAGATATACCACCCAAGTCTGCACACACACACTGAGTCATAGACTATTACAAATGACATGCCATGAATCTTGAGCAAAAATGAGTTACCTATTTCATGTAATGTAGTCACCAAGTAATAAATGAATACTATCATAAGAATGATGAACATATCCAACCCAAAGTACTATGAAACCAAATTTAATGCCATTTGAATAATATCCAGAATGTGTACAACTATAGTATTAGAATGACAAATATAAAAACTGAAACAAGATATACCTTCCCACTATAATGACAAAGTCAGTAAGTGCCATTTTAAAACTAAAGTCACCATGAAAACAATCATCATAAAGCTAAAAATTTGAATGAGATATTGAATGCCAAAAACCAAGAATGCCAATCCATCAGAATGTAAACAATAATGCCAATACCAAGATGCCAAACCAAATCACAATTTTGACATCAAGGAAAAATAACAAAAGATAAGTTCAACAACCCAGACTTGTGAGGAAGACACCTGAGAGAGATACATGGAGAGAGAAAGTTATCTAGGTAGGGTGGGAGAGAGAGGGGGCTAGGAGGAATAGAGGGATGGATGAACCTGAGAGAGAGAGAGATTTTTCTAGGTAGGGTGGGAGGGATAAAGGGAGGTAGAGACCAGAGAGAGAGAGAGAGTTATCTAGGTAGGGTAGAATGGAGAGACTTGAGATAGGGGAAGTGGGAGGGATAGAGGGAGGGAGAGACCTGGGAGAGAGAGGGGGGATTTATCTAAGTAGGGTGGGATGGAGATACCTCAGAGATAGAGATGGGGTTGGAGGGATAGAGATAAGTAGATACCTAAGAGAGAGGGAGTTATATAGGTAGGGTGGGAGGGAGATACCTGAGAGAGAGAGATTTATTTAGGTATGGTGGGAGCAAGAGACCTGAGAGAGGGGGTGGAAAGGATAGAGGGAGGGAGATACCTAAGAGAGAGGGAGTGGGAGGGAGAGAGGGAGAGAGAGACCTGAGAGAGAGAGGGTGGTGGGAAAAATAGAGAGATGGAGGAAGATATGGATAAATAGAGATAGATGGAGGGACATAGGGAGGGAGATACTTGAGAGAGAGAGTTATTTAGATAGGGTGGGAGAAAGAGACCTGAGAGAGAGGGGGGTGGGAGGTATAGAGGGAGGGAGATACCTAAGAGAGAGAGGGGTGGTAGGGATAGAGGGAGGGAGGAGAGACCAAAGAGAGAGAAGGGGTTATCTAGGTAGGTGGGAGGGAGAAACCTAAGAGAGAGAGATAAAGATAGAGGGAGGGATGAAGAGAGAGAGGGGGAAATAAGGATAGAGGGACATATGGAGGGAGATACCTAAGAGAGAGGGGGTGGGAGGGATAGAGGGAGTTATCTAGGTAGGGTAGGATGAAGAGACCTGAGAGAGGGGAGGGAGGGAGGGATAGAAAGAGGAAGAGAGGAATGAAGGGAGGAAGGGAGAGTTATCTAGGTAGGGTTGGAGGGAGAGACCTGAGAGAGAGTTATCTAGGGAGGGAGAGACTTGAGAGAAAGAAGGGGTGGGAGGGATAGAGGGAGGTAGAGATATAAGAGAGATAGGGGGTTGGAAAGATAAAGGGAGGGAGAGACCTGGGAGAGAGAGAGAGGCTTGAGAGAGAGAGGAGAGGGAGGGAGGGAGGATTTTATCTAGGTAGGGTAGGAGGAAGAGACCTGAGAGAGAGATGGTGTGGGAGGGATAGAGGTAGGGAGCAACTTGATAGAGAGAGGGGGGGAGGGAGGAATATATCTAAGAGAGAGAGGGGGAGGTGAGAGGGATAAAGGGTAGGGGAGACCTAAGAGAGAGAGAAGGGGGGAAGTTATCTAGTTAGGGTGGGATAAAGAGACCTAAGAGAGAGAAGGGTTGGAGGAATAGAGGGAAGGAAGGATAGAGAGAGAGGGATGGAGGGATGGACAAAGAGATTGATGGAAAAAGAGAGGGATGGAGGGAGGGAGAAACCTAAGAGAGAGCTCAGGTGGGAGAGATAGAGTGAGGGAGATACTTGAGAGAGAGAGGGAGGGAGGGAGGAAAAAAGAGAGAGGGACAAAGGGACACATGGACAAAGGACAGAGAGAGTGAGAGAGGAAGGTGGGAGGGATAGAGGGAGGGAGAGACCTAAGAGAGAGGAGTGAGGGAGAGAGAGGGATTTATCTAGGTTGGGTGGGAGTGAGAGACCTGAGAGAGAGAGAGGGGGATCAAAGGGAGGGAGGGAGGGAGAATCATGAGAGAGAGAGGGGGGAGGGAAGGAGGGATAGAGAGAGAGGAGGGAGGGACAAAGGGAGGGAGGGAGGGACCTAAGAGAGAGAGAGGGGGTGGGAGGGATAGAGGGATGTAGAGACCTAAGAGAGAGAGAGGTGTGATGGATAGAGGGAGGGAGAGACTTGAGAGAGAGATAGATTCGGTGGGAGGGATAGAGGGAAGGAGAGACTTGAGAGAGAGAGTTATCTATTTAGTGTGGGAGGGAGGGACCTGAGAGAGAGGGGTGGGAGGGAGTAACCTAAGAGAGAGAGGGATACACAAACAAAGAGAGAGGGATAAAGAGACAGAGGGAGTAAGAGAACTAATAGAGAGAGGGGGTGGGAGGGATAGAGGGAGGGAGGGAGAGATGAGAGAGAGGGAGGGATAGAGAGGGAGGGAGGGAGGGAGAGAGGGGGGAGTGAGAGAGAGTTATCTAGGTAAGGTGTGTTGGATGAAGTTTTTCATTGATGTAAAAGGTTACTAAGGTGAGAGATTATCCATTTGAAGGCAATAGTGAAGTGAAGGAAATAGTGGTTGGTACTGTCATTATTGGTGTATGTGTGCTCATTCATGATTTTGGTGTCACAAAGGGTTGAAGTTGGTTGATGAGTTGCTACTCCAAGGGTTGAGAGGTATTGATGCAAAAAGTGCTAATGCAAAAGTGATTGCTCATTCTTCATCATAGCACGAGTAATCATTATTTATATATCAAGTGCATGGTTGGTTGTGTTATAGTTATGAGAAGAGTTGGAAGATGATGGTAACCATATCTTAGGTTTTTGACTATTGATAATCACTATATTTCATAACCTAAAATTCCAAGCATGTCAAACTCTCAAAAGACTATACTATACCCTAAGGGTCTTGACCTAGGGTTTAAGTCTTATAAAGACTTATTTCATCTTGACCAAAGGAAGAATGCTAAGTATTTATATAAAGACTTATATTATATTGACCTAAAGAGGTTTAATGGTCTTTATTTAATTGTTAAAATTACGGGTTGCAAAGTTAAAAGGTTCTTTCTAAAGTTGAATGGTCGTGATGTTTGGTTTTTAGTTACAATTTTTTAATCGTCTTGATATAGCATGGTTTGTGGATTTTTTGGTAAGGTATTGAGGATTTTTCTTAACGTTGGAATGTGAGATACGTAAGAGGGTATTGATGTTAGATATATTATGTTGTAAAAAATATAGAGAGAAAAATTGGAATGAGAGAACACTATGAGTTTTGAACATATTCATTGATGGTTGCCAGTATTGAGAAGATATCAACGACAGTATAGGCTTAGTGGTGGTTTTCATTTCAATTGAAGAGAGGATAGTGTGTACATATGTTTTTTATGAAGGTGTCTTTGTTTATGTATGCAAAAGGGTGTGTGATTGTGGTGTGAAACAGAAAAGAGGAGATTCTTGTAGTCAAGTTGTTGAAGGTGTATTTTGTTGGTGCATATTGTAATAGGGTAACCCCTTGAAATAGTGTCTCTTTTTCATCGGAGATTGGTCATTGAGACAAGGGAGATTTTTCTAGTGAGGTAGTTGTATTTTCCAGTAAGGCATTTTGTGATTTTCATTGAGACACTATATTTTCCAATGAGGCATCTTATATTTTCCAATGAGGATCTTCTAGTGAGGCATTGTAACCAATGAGGTATTGTGTAGCAAGTGAGGCTTTTCCAGTGATGCACAAAAAGTAGCCAGTGAGGCTCTGTAATTAGTGGGGTTTTATTAAGCTAGTGAGGCAATTTTCTCAAGTGGTTTTTTATCCCTATGAGGGTTTTCCACTCATAAAAATACTGTGTTATGGTTCTTTTGTGATCTATGTGGTTATCATGATTCATGCAACTTAGTCTTGCAACTTCCTTTATGTACTTTGCAACATTTGAGTTATTCATGTGGTTTAAGGATCTGATATTGACTATCACATTTGAATACATTCTTGAAATTGAAAATATCATGGTTACAAAGAAGTTATGTGTTTTGAAAAATAATTGAATTGAATTTGGTTATTAAAAAACTGATTCACCCTCCCTCTCAATGTTTTTTGTACTCCAACAAGGTGGGAGTGATAAAGGGAGTGAGATAAAGGGGGGTGAGAGAGGGGGTGGGAGGGATAGAGAGAGGGAGAGACCTAAGAGAGAGAAAGAAAAGGGTGGGGAGGGAGAGACCTGAGAGAGACCCTACCTAGATAAACATCTCTCTCTCTCTCCCTCCATCCCTCTCTCTCTCAGGTCTTTCCCTCCCAACCTATCTAGATAACTCTCTCTCCCTCTCAGGTCTCTCCCTCCCTCTATCCCTCTCACCCTCTCTCTGTAAGATCTCTCCCTCCTACCCTACCTAGATAACTCTTTCTCACTCCTCTCTCCCTCTATCTCTCTATTTTATCCCACTGTTTATCCCTCCCACACTACCTAGATAACTCTCTCTCACTCCCTCCCTCTCTCTCTTAGGTCTCTCCCTCCCATAATACCTAGATAGCTCTCTCTCACTATATATATTATAATTTAGTACATATAATATATTATATATAATGAAAATTTTCTCAACAACCAAGGTTTTTTTCTCTACTATGATTCCCTTCAACTATTCCTTTTCTCCCAATGGTGTTTCTCTTCTCTCGGACATGCACAGACCCAAACCTTCTAGGAATGCAAACACCAAGCTTGGCAAGGATGCAAGGAAGGGATCTATTCAAGTTTCCTTTGGAAAATTATCAAAATCGACCTCTGACTGGCCTACTTTGACTCTCACAAAAAAATTTGAACATTATGATGGCAAGAATAGTGATAATAAGGCATCGTTGTCAAGCATCATAGATTGAGGAATGGAATTATCATGGGTAGTTAGGGCTTCAGATTTGTAGTATAGGTGTGCAAGTAACCTCTGCCTACAATATTTAGGGAATGGCTTGGCTAACATGTCTAGTGATGGGGATCCTCATTTAGATTCACTTTATGCAACCACCACTGTAAATGGCACCTCTGCCAAACATTGTTCACATTTCCTTATTCGTCCCTCCACAAATTTTTTGGAAATTTGTTTGGATAGTTTGGTGTTGGATAGGGAAGCTTTTTGTCTAATCATGCACTAATTTGTTAATTTTTGAAGACTTGGATGAAACTATGCGACTTGCACACTTGGGTCTTAGGAAAATGGAAGGAATTCATGGAAGGAGAAATCAACATTTACCCCTGTGCAAAGGGGTTCTTCATATTAGAGTTTGATTCATAGGAATACAAGGTTTTTGTGATGGAAAATGACCCATGGATCTACCAAGGTGATATTTTGTGCATAAAACCATGGTTTCTTGATTTTGACCCACATACAGAAATTTTCAACATTGCATTTTTGTGGGTAAGATTTATGTATCTTCCCATTCAATTCTAGGAATTAGATTGCTCGAGTTCTACTGGAAATATCCTAGGAAGGTATCACTACTCTTTCAAAGAAACTATCAATTATCAAAACTCTACTTGTACATGTATCTATGTCGAAATGGACTTTATAAATGGTCTCCCTGTCGAGTTTTTGTTGAAGGTGGAAGACACATGCATGAAGAAACCAATTGATTATGAAAAAAATTCTTTTAGATGTAGGAAATGCTTCTTTATGGAACACTCATCGTATTGTCATAAGAATCATGATTTGGGGAACCTAAACTCAAGCAAACCTAAATGGTGGATTGGAGCTGAATCTCAACACTATATCATTCCTCTCACTCCACCTAAGGATTATGTGCACCATTCAGTATCTCCACGAAAAAGCATGCCTTCATCCCCTCCCCCTCTCGAGGATCAAATTTTGATCTCGCCTACAAAGGTGGAAGCTTCTATAGTTTTCTCCAAGGGTAGTGAAGAATCCATAATATCAATAGAAAATAGCAATGGTTTACCCCTACCACCTAAAACTGATCAAGAATGGATAGAGGTGAAGAGGAAGAAAACACCATCAGTAAAATAGAAGCATCTAATGATTTTAATATCTTCTAAGAAAATAAAAAATATCGATATGTAATATACTATGTAATCTATGGTTGATTTAAAGTGATAAAAAGGGTGTTATCCTCTCTTATAGAATTTGGCCTAATATGTATATATACTATATATATCATAGTATATAATTAATGATATATATTATATAATTTATTTAGTATATAGTCTATAATATATATTATTTACTAAATAGTATATATTATTTTTATTTTTATTTTGGTAACCCAGGGGTGTCCCTGTGACTCAACCCAGTGTGTTCCCTTTACGAGGCAAGCTGAGGCGAGACTAGTCCCCTAGGGATGCATGCAATAGCTTACAAACCATGTGCATTAGGTAAGCTCGAGCCTCAAAGTCGAATCCAAAACCTATGAGGAGCAAACCCACGGCCCAAGCCAACTGCGCTACCCATGCGAACTATATACTATATATTATATTTAATATGTAGTATATTACTATATATTATAATATATAGTAATATACTACATATTATATTATATATAGTATATAATACATATTATATAATATATATTATATATATTATATAATATGTGAAACATAAAAAAATAGATTCACCAAAATAAGATAAAGGAAAATAGGGTTTAACCAAAATGGATGGGAAATGGTGTGTGGGACCTATCTTTCTATTAATATCATTAGGAAATGAGATCCCCAAAGGTAGGATTGACTTCAACCCTAGGTGAGTCAACCCTATTGGAGATCTTGCAAATTTCCTTATGATTGAGGATGGGGTAAAATATGTCGAAACAAAATTTTGGAAGATAAACTAAAAATATTAAATGAATTCAATTATGCAATGTAATGATGGAATCATGTAGATGAAGCATAACTCTCACATAAACAACAAACTTTTAGCAGATTTGAGAAAGATAAGACATTATGTACCCATCACCAAAAGTGGTTGTTGAGCGTCCAGAAATGGCGAATGAGTCCTTGTACATATTTTTTTCTCAATTTTTTGGGGTCCTCTGGAGATAGACCTAAGATGCCTTTTCCCACAATTTTCACTGCTAAAAATTTGGGAATGAATATGAGATTTGAGTTTTCATGGCCTTGACAACTTTGTAATTTTCAAAACTTTTGCAATTTTGCACTTTTGAGATCTTCAATTTCTATCCTTCTTTTCCTATCAACCTGCACATGCACAAAGAGAGGAGAAAAATATTTGTTTTTGGTGGATAAGGGTTCTCCTTGGTCAAACCCTAGCTTGGTAATGAAACCTTGAAATGAAATAATAATAAAATGTAATGAATGATGAATGAACAACGCTATGTTGCAACTCACCAAACCCTTGAATGGAGATCCTTAGAGGATTTAAGTCTAAAAAATCTCTCTAAAGTCTTGATGTTGCATGAAATGGATTGATTGGATGTTGATCTTGATGCTTGAAACCTA
>CM021102.1:774805719-775060695 GCA_007115665.2 Sequoiadendron giganteum
GAAGATCTACTCATTGAGAGTCATGAGAATCTTGTTTCTCTCTCTCCCAATACTTCCCCCACTTGGGAAGATATAATTAAACAAAAGGATGCAATCATTGTTAAGAAATAAAATCATAGTTGTTCTTCTCTAGATACCTCCCCTACTTGTGATGAAGATATAGATTAGAAGACCTAACCATTGAATGTCATGAAAATCTTGTTTGCTCCTCTCCTGAAAAATATCCTACTAGGGAAAATATCATGGTGTAGGAAGATGATAGAATTGGTATAGATATTTCAAACAATAGTGATGTGGCTTCCTCAAATGAAGATGATAAGGTGGCATTAGACTTCCCCTTGCTAGAGGATCATCAAAACAAGGATAAGTCTTTTTAGTTTATGAACATAGATCCCCCTTGAGTCCTCTAATCAATAGACTGCCTACAAGTCCTTTAATTATTGGACCTCCTAAGCCTCAACTTATCCGCTATCCACCCTCACAATAACCACAAGTCCAAAAAAAACCTGTGCTTATCATAAGACCACATCAACACAATGTTTCATAGCAACTGAGTTATAATTCCCTTGCTCAAAAATATAACACAAGAAATAATAGGGAAACACAAACCATACCTACTTCATTAAAATTACCTCAACCTATTTTTCCTAGTGCTCCTCGTTTGCCTTTTCATAGTGGAAAGGAGTATGATCTTGTGGAACAACTCAAAAACACTCCTACTAAGATTTATTTATGGGATCTTATTCAAACTTCATCTAATTTCTAGAACATGCTTCAAAATTATTTACAACAAGTTGTTATCCCTCCTAGTGTGCAACCAAATGATGTATCAGTTGTAATTCAAGGTATCAACTCGGTCAACTTAGAAATTACCTTCATCAAGATGAGTTACCTCCATTAGAAGTAAAAAATAAAATGAAGCTTTCATGGTAATGTTTGTCATTAACAAGTGTGGAATAAAAATAACTCTTATTGAAAATGGTTTGACCCTTAATGTGTGTAGTTTGAACCTCTTGGATATGATTAGAGTGGATAAGACTAAGATTGAACCAGATTTCTTACCTATTCATGGTTTTGATAATGTGGGAAAGCAAACTCTTGGTGTGATATAATTTTATATTAGAGTTGGAAAGGTCACATTGCAAACTCCTATTCATGTCATGCCTAATAATATTTTATATAATCTTCTCTTGGGTAGACCTTGGATTCATGAAATGAATGTGGTACCTTAAAATCTTCATTGTTTAATGAAATATGTCTATAAAAACAAGGTTTATACAATCAAGGTTGACCCTCACGTAGAAAGTTGTTTGCATGCTAAGAAAGACAAGGAAAGTCCTTTAAAACATTGATACCAACTTCAAAATTAGAGCCCGTGTAAGAGGAATAAAAAGAGAAGAATATTGAAGAAGTCACAAAGCTATTAGATGATGCTTTGGGTTCCTTAGATTTTACACCTACATCCATGGGAGAATACAAGATTACACACAAAGAAAGAAAAGAGAAAGGAAAAAACATACTATCAACACAAGTGAAGTCATCAAAAGCACGTGAGCCTACAAATTTTAGCAAAGAATAAGAAAATGACACTTACACATCCAAATATGAAGAGTATGATCATGAGAAAACACCAAATCCAAAAGAAATGGAAAAAAATTATGGAAGAGGTTATGAGCTTTTAAAACAACTTGGCTATAATGGAAAATTATGTGGTGCTACATAACAAGGTATATGTGTCCCTATAGAGCCTTACACACAAGAAACAACTAGTGGTCTTGATTATTGTCCCTCAAAACAATAAAAAAGCATCAAAAAAGACTTCACTTAATATCAACACTTACAAAAGATTCTTCTAAGACAAATTTAACCTCAGTGCATACTAAACTAATATATACTACATGTGGGAATATCTCATTGCATATGCATCAAATTGGTACTTTTCCCACTCATTATAATCAATAACATTAGATTTTCTCCTTGTCATGTGGTAGTTTTAGTATCTTAGAATATTCACTACCATGCATGAGGGTATAAACTTGGATTTATGCAATCATATTTCATTTTTGCAAGGAGTAACATATCATCATCCATTTTTGGCTCACCTTTTTCCCTTGGGGGGCAAGGGGTTAGGTAGCCTTGTCCTAGTATGGCACTTTTCATTCTCTTTTGGCTAGTTGACCGCCTTCCATATATATATAAGAGCAATCTTGGGATGTGGATTACATTCCTTAAGTTGGTTCACATGTGACATACTTTTCTTTCTATGTTATATTTAGCATTGCATTTTGGGGGAAACCAATTTTCATGACGTAGCTTTATTTGGAAACATATGTTTAGCGTAGGGATTTCTGAATAAACCTCTCATGTATTGACATTTATTATGTTCTACTTTAAAGTAATTTCTCACAACATGGTGTTTATCAATTTCTTTAAAGTGGGGGCATACACATCCCTACTCATTGTTTGCTTCAAAGTGTGGTCTTCTTACTTCATATGATGTGTCTTCTTGGTGGTGACATTGGGTTTGACGCTCTTCACAATTATGAAATTTCTTGGCATATGGGATTCCTCTTAGTGGTGATGCTATGGATAAAATTCCCTAAGTTATGAATCTTTTATCCTCAACTATTCCTCTTTTATAGGCATTAGGCATGATGTTCCCTAAGGTGAGACCTTTCATGAACTAAGTAGAACCCCTTTGATTATCTTATTATATGTATCAGGGCCACAAATAATAACACAACTTGCTTTCCAGTGGAGCCTTTATGTTTTTCATGATTTTTTAGCATAATGTAGCTTGCTATCCTTGTGGAGTCCTTTTTTGTGGCACCTTATCAAATTTATCAAGAGGTATAAATTTTGTATGGTTATTACAATGGGAGCCTTTAAACTTGGCATGACTTCCCTTGAGCCACTTTTTGGGGCTCACCTAGTGGACAATGGATTTCACTAGCGCATGTGAGTACATTTTTTTTGCATAGTGGACAATGAATTTTTTCTTGTAAACATTTTTGGACAAATAGCTAAGGCTTGATCCATACTGATTAGACAAACAATTGAGGCTTGATCCACCCCTCTTTCTCTTTTCATTAATTTTGACATTATATGCTTTTGTATCTTGTCTTGTTGCTACATATTTAACATAGGTATGTTTCTCTTTGTTCCTTTGTTGGCTTGTCATGAAATCTTAGATCCTAGGTGCTTGATCATCCTCGACCTTTGTTGTCTTATATTTCCAACAATTTTACAATTAGACCTCTCTTGATGCTTGTTTGACTACTTTAGTGTGAGTTTGAGCGTAGGGATTATCCTCCCACTAAAGTTGGGGCTAAATGTAGTGTCAAAAAATGTACTCTATATTTTCACACTATATTCGGGTCCCTTAATTAAGTCTCTAATTGGCCCAATTATGCATTTAAAATCCTAATTAATCTTGTTTTCCGAAAGGGAAACTTGTATTTAACAATTGAAAACAATTAAATTTCCTTGAAATTGGTGTGTCCTAGGTTTGGGGCCTAGGAACCATTCGCCCAAGGGAAAATGGTGTAAGGAAGCCAAGGTAGTGGAACAAATTCCTACACTAATCTTGAGAGGAGAATACTTTAAAAAAATTATAGATCTTTAACAGTTACAGAAACCTAAACAAAAATAGACATAAATATCATGCATACCACAATACAATGATTTATGTGGGAAAACCCTTTCGAGAGAAAAAAAACCACACTCCAAAAGCTGCCCAATATATTATTTAGAAATAACAAAGATTATAATATACTTGCAAAGCAAGCTTCTCACATGAGTTTCACCACTTAGAGATCCAAAGACAGCACGACTGCTATCAGACTCTTAGAATATATCACAATACAAAGTCGTCATACAATTCCATCATAAAATAGGGTTTCCTTCTAGGGCAAGTCAAACTAATAAAACATCGACTATAAAATATGAAACATAATGATGAACGGTCCAAATTTATAATAATAAAGTGTACATTAAATTTGGCCTCCGAGGGTAGTGCCCCTGAGCCCCCATCGGGGTGCACTGACCCCAGACCCCCAGCCAGGGGGATGATACCTCCAGAACCCTCATGGGGGGATCCCCCCATGCGCCCCCCCATCATCGTCAGTTGAACAATACCTTATGTATCAACAATACCTTATGTAATTGCAAGGTTGAGACACATTTTCTCAACAAATCTCCCACTTGTCAAACACCTTGCAATGACAATGGAAGGATGTCATCATCATCTCTTAATTTCTAGGGGACGAAAGTCCCATAGTCTCTTAACACCATCTCAACTTATCTGTGCTCACAGGCTTAGTTAAAGAATCAACGACATTCATCAAAGTCTCTATCTTAACCAACTTCACCCTGCCATCTTTGACCATATCTCTAACAAAATGATATTGTACATCAATGTGCTTGGTCCTAGCATGAATTTTTGGGTTCTTGGTTAGACATATCACACTCTGACTGTTGCATTAAATTGTCACTACTCGTTTTATTCCAATATCTGAACATGGTCTCTTAAGTCAAATGAATTATTTACAATCGTGAGTAGCTACCATATACTCTGCTCCAGTAGCAGACAAGGAAACCACAACCAGTCGCTCACTCATCCAAATAATTGCACCACCAAATAAAGTAAACACATAAGCATTGGTGGATCTTCTACTATCAACATCACCTGCTCAGTATCAATCTACATAACCATGAATATCAAGAGAAATCTCATCTTCAGTCATATTATTGTGATAGCATAAGGAATAATTTGAGGTACTGCACAAATATGTTAACTCTTTTAACTGCATCCCAATGAACTCTACTAGGATTAAACATATATCTAGAAACAACTCCCACTACTTGGGAGATGTCTGGTCTAGTACAAACCATAGCATACATCAAACTTCTAACTACACTCTGGTAAGTCACTTTGCTCATGTCTTCCATATTTGATGGAGATGTTGGACAATCTAAAATAGATAACTTTGTTCCAACTAAAAAAGAACACACAATGGTATGCAAACATGCATATCAAACCTCTATAAAATTGAGTTGACATACTTACTTTGGACAAGCCATAGCTTTTTGTTCACTCTATCTCTTTTAATTTCCATCCCAAGAATTTGTTTAGCTGCACCAAGATCTTTCATTTGAAATTTAGCAGCAAGTTGAGATTTCAGTTTTGAAATCATACCTTTCCCTCTACCAATAAATAATATATCATCATCATATAATGCAATAAACATGAAACGATCATCATCAATTTTATAATAAACACAATGATCTAAATTAGAACGCTCAAATCCCAAACTCAACACATATGTATCAAATTTTTAGTACCACATCCTAGGACTCTATTTTAGGCCATACAAATATTTCTTTAATTTGAAAACCAATTTACTTTTACCTTTCACCATGTAGTGCTTTGGATATGTCATATAAATATCCTCCTCCAAGTCACCATGAAGTAAATAATTTTTTACATCCATTTTCTCAACCTCTAAATCATAATCAGTAGCAATAGAAAGCAAAAATCTAATGGATGTCATTTTTGCAACAGGAGAAAATATCTCACCATAATCAACACCCTCAACTTGAGAGTAACCTTTTGCAACCAACCTTGCTTTGTATTTCTCAATACTTCCATCTGAACCAATCTTTTTCTTGAACACCCACTTGCAACCAGGAGGTTTTCATCCTTCAAGAAATGGTACAAGATCCCATGTATCATTCTTTTTCAAAGTTGTCATTTCTTCATCCATAGAAATCTTCCAGGATTTTGCATCATTCATACCTAATGCATCTTCTACTAATCTAGGTTCATCCATGTTAGTATTCATAGAAAAAATGCATCTTCAATCATCAAGTGAATACCTCTCAGGTGGTTGTATGTGCCTTGTAGACCTATGGACAAGTTGAGTTGGAGGTTCTTCCTCCTCTTTTGAAGATTTAGAGCTAGATGAGATCTCCTCAACTTCTTGTCTATCTATGGGCCTCGATTCAACTTTCCCAGATGTAGAAGGAAATTGAATCACATCTTCCTATTTACTTTGTTTTCGTTGAAATGTAATAGAAAAAGGCTTAGTTTCTCTAAAAATAACACTTCTACTAAGTATTACCTTCTGTGCAACAGGATCCCAAAGCTTGTATCCTTTCACACCATAACTATAACCAATGAAGATAAATTTCAAAGCCTTGTTCTCCAACTTTGTTCGCTTCTCCTTTGGAACATATGCATATGCCTCACAACCAAAAACTCTAAGATATCTTATTGAAGGATTGCGACCCGACCATGCATCTATAGGTGTCTTATCAACAAGAGATGATGTAGGAGACCTATTAATCAGGTAAAAAGTAGTGGCAACAACTTCAAGCCAAAACCTTTTTTTTAGACTAGCACCACTCAGCATACTCCTAGCATTCTCCATCAGTGTCCTGTTCATTCTTTTTGCAACTCCATTATGTTGTGGAGAATATGGAATTTTATTTTTTCTATGAATACCACAATCTTTACAGAATCTATCAAAATCATTAGAACAAAATTCACCACCATTATCAGTCCTCAAAATTTTTATTTTATTTCTAGCTTGCAACTGAACCATTGCTATAAATTATTTAAATCGACTAAAAAATTCATATTTTCTCTTTAGAAAATATACCCTTGTCCTTCTACTATAATCATTAATAAATGAAACTGTTATCAATCAGATATGTACCCTTGTTAAATTTTTAGGAATCTAACTATCTTTTGACACATGCAAACCTTCTTTAGATGTGGGTGATCTAAATAAAGAAGGAATCTCTAGAGTGAGTTGGTTCTCCAAATTATAATCTATTCTAAATGATTTCTTGAGGAAAAGGGTAGAAATATGAATTGTAATTAAAACTATGACTTAAAATGTTTTTTTCAAGACTTAAAGATGACTGGTTTTTCCCACAAATAGTTCTCAAAAAACAAAGCAATGTCTCACAACCTCTCATGAACACTTAGCACAAAAATGATTTGCATGAAGATTCTGATTTTGAATACAACATGCAACCTATATTTATGATCTTTCTGCACCAAACTATAATTCAAGGACATGATAAGGATTCTGTAAACAAAAAATCACAAATTACATCAAACTAAAATTGCAAGAGACACACAAATTGAGAAGTAGGAATGTTGATCTCATTAGTTGACGGAGTATTACATGTTTGAGTACAAATTTCTGAGTTACAAGACTCTCTATTTTTGCATGAGAGAAAGAATCAATAATCTGGATTGGAAAAACACTAATTTTTTCTCCAAGATATATCACTAAACCCTAATCTGAGCTCAAGAAAAAACCTCCAATAAAGGCACCTAAGACTGCTCCAAAATCTAGCATAAAAGTGGAAAAAACATACTTTTTGCATGTGTATGCCATGAAACCTCTAAAAATAGGAAAAATCTTCTTTTAAAGCAAATAAAACACTTCATCTTTTCACCATATATCTCAGATCCGACTAGAAGAAAAGTCAACTTATCTTTGCATGTAAACTGCTAAAAATAGCAATAAGAAATAAAACAATTTATAAATTATTCTTTTATTCTCTGCTTTACACCATGCAGTTTTTACAATTACTTTATTTTTGTAATTAAAGATAAATATTTTGCAAAATACAACCCTATTTCTCCAATTACAATATTGATTTTTCTCATAAAAAATCATAAAATTAATAAGCCATCTCTATTACATATTGAATTGATTTTCTTTAAAAATCAATTGAAAAATACCAATACTTGATTGATTTCTTTTAAAATCAATTGAAAATATAAAATGCCTAAGTGATCTGAACTTTAATCTAAGGCACATCTCTCTAATACCTAGTTGATTTCTATAAAATCAATTACAATAAAGTGTCTAAGGCATATATTGATCAATCTTTAAATTTTAATTGATTAAAAAAACAAGACACTTAACCATTCTCTATTTTTGTCTAAGGTATTAGACCTACCTTTCATAAATACCTGAAGCCTAAAACCTCATGAAATATTCAATCAAACATTCCTAAAGACTTACGTAAATAGAAATACATGGAGACTTAATCAAAGTCGACTTAGGGCATGCAAGAATTTGGCCCCTCAAGGTAAGACTCATGACTTAATTCAAAATGCAATAATAGACCCTAAATTTGAATTAGGGAAAGTAGAACAAAACTAAGGGAAAACCCTAAACTCATCTTCATTTCCACTTTGCAACCTTTGGAAGTTTGGCCCTGCCTGGAAGAGATGGCGCTGCCATGTAGATGCTTGATTTTAGCTTGGGAAATTTCTTGGAAGCTTCAGATTTCTCCTCCAATCTGGTCGACCCTTCTCTGCAAATCCTCGTAAGTTGTTTCTCAAGTTTTCTCATGGCTCCATTTGTATTTTGGAAGGCAAGAAGCCAGCAAGGCCGCAAAATTTTCATGTATTCATTTTTTGATTTTGAATGTTCATTTCCCTATGTTCACTTTATCCTCTCTGGCCGCCATGAGAGAGATCGGCTTTGTTTTTGAGAGCTCTTAAGAGCTAGCCGTGCCCCTTCTTTTCCTCCATTGCTTTAACAAGGGTAAGCTTACTCTTTCATTGTTTACTTCTTTGTATTTCTCTTTCATTCATTAAGCTTTTAAAGATTAAAATACAAGAACTATGATTGTTATTTTTTAATATATTAAAGGGAGACCTAGTTGGCCACGCCATGAATGTTTGGTCTTGAGCTTCCACTATGAGTTTCTCACTATATTTCACCTTCTTTATATTCAGATTTGAACCCCAAATAGAAAGTTCAAAATGGTTCTTATCATTTCTAGAAAATGTGACTTGAAACTCTTCCATAAACTAGGTTTGACCCATGATGCATCCCATGCATTTTTTTGTATTTTTTGTAAAACCCCAATGTGGGTATTCTGAAAATAGAGAAAAAACCATCATTTTGTAAAAATCTCTTGATGGGTATTCTGTATTTGGAATAAATCTGCATTTTAATAAAAGTCTTCATATGGGTATTCAAGAAAATGATAGAAAAATCTTTATCATTGAAATAATTTTACTCATTTTTGCATTTTGAGTTCAAAACCTTATGTGGATACTCCATTCTCTGAATGAAAATACTTATTTTTGTATTCTGTGAAAAAACCCCTTGTGAGTTAGGAAGAAACTCAACATTTAAAAGAAATTAAAATTTGCCTTTTGGGTTATCATTGAAGCAAGTGATACTTTCATTTATAAATTATGAGTTTTGAAATGAACACCACTTTCTGATTGTATTTAGCATTAATGAAAAAACCAATTGAAACCTTGAATATTTACTCACATAGATACTGCTGAAACCTTATGGAAAACCTATGTAAAAATAGCTCTGAAAGCTGAAATAGGATCCATGTATTTGCATCTTTGTTTAGTTGTAGTTGCATGATTATTTCACCTCTCGAACTTGGTCTACTTCTCATTGTTTTCTCATTCCATTTGTAGCTCTATGTTTACCTCTACAGCTTGACCGAGATCAAAGCATTTAATATTCTCCATTTCCTTTACCTCTTATTACTGTTCATGTATTGAAGATTTGTCATTCCTATTGAAGGCTCTTCCAGTTACAACCTGAATGCTTCCAAAAAATAACATGTACCTTCAGCTCAAAAACTCATGAGATAGAGCAATAATTTTCTCCATGATTTTATTCATTAGTGCTTCATTGATAAGGCATTATGTATGCTTGTTCAATATCACTATTTATGGGATAGAACACTGCTTCTCCAAAATAAAATAATATGAAACAACATTCAATGTGAACAGACTTTAAGCAAAAAAAAAAACACTATGGCAACAATATTTAAACCTTTCAGAATGCAAACTGATAATTTTCAGCTGTATTGAATCAATTAAATCTATTGTTCATCTGTAATTTTCATTTATCACTCAAACTTGATTGCTATGAATGAACAATACACTTAATTTCTTTGATGACTGAAATTATTGTTTAATCCTTCAGTTGAATAGCTCAGATGAGCATGATAATTATACTGTTTTACTTGGCCCACTTGTAAATTTAAGGGGCAACATGTCAAACTCTACCCTTGTGGGAGCCTATTTTACCCCACATGCTTATATGTCTTCAGATATGATCGACTAAATGAATTTTCGTATACCTACACAAGAAACAAACAATGTTAGCAAAAATAATGAATATCATGATGTTTACTCTTTCAGCTTTGGTTCCTACACTTTGCTTGAATGTTTTGATGCATTGTTAGCAAAATTCTCCATTACTTTTGGTGGTTCATGTAGATATCTTCATAGTTGAAGCTCTAACATGACCTTCCCAACTTTTTGCAGGCCGATTGGATCTCGAGGATGAAAGATGGTGCACCACTTCTGCATCGGCCGACAATAATCAGGTAATGATGATTATGCCCATATTTATGTGTTTATCATTCTTGGATCTTCAGTAGTGTAGAGTGTTCCTTATAATGCATTGCAAACAGTTAATTCCATGACTTATGTGGATTCTTAATTTCTTGTTTTGATTTTCATTCTGAAAAGACATGCATCAGAAATGCAAACTTGTACGATCATTTTTATTCTTGCAATCAAATGAAATTTGTAATATAACAATGTCATGGAATATAATGAAAGCAATGAATGCTTAATCATTTGTATAATTAGCTTTGTATTTCATTTGTTCTATAAATTATTGAGCAATGAATCTGAACTCTATTCTCTCAAACAATGCATAAATGATACTTAATAGAATAGATGCAATCAAAAATTTAAAACCATGTAGCAACTAACTGAATTTCCACTTTAAGATATAAAATACTTTAATCAGCTCCATCAATTGAGTTGTAGTGAAAATTAGTAACATTTTGGTGATTTCCGCTAGATGCTTGCCCGGTAAGCATTAGACCAGTTTCCTGTAACACTCCATTGGGCACGGAGTCAAATCTGCCACTTCATGAAACTTAGAAATCTGAACAATAATACTCCAAACAGCAGAAAAACAAAACAAAACAATGTTGAAAGAAAACTAACAGGCCCTGACGGCCAACTCAAACATACGCAACAATGCTTAGGGAAAGTAGGAAAACTGAAAAGAAATGTGTGTAAGGCACTTATTGCAGCAACTACTCTACTTATTTACAAAATAAAACTTGTCTCAGAGGAAATGCTTGAGGTGGATCTCATTTACTGGGATAAACAACACCTCTATAGTCAACTTAGAAATTTGGAAAGCATTGTGTTCCTTGCACTCCGTGATCACATAAGGCTCATCTCAAATTGCATCAAATTTGGAATGTCGTTCAGGTTTATTCTTAAATTAATTCCACTTAAAGAATTCACATGGTCTTGCCCTTTTATCAAAAGAGATATTCATCTGAGCTTGATGTACCTCAAGCTATCTTAATGATTCCTTTCTAGTTTCTTCGAGCTCTACCAACTATGCAAATCTCACTTCAAGAGGCTATTCATTCAGCAATTCCAGCTCTTTAACAAAACTCAAAGTAGGTAATTCAATAGAAACAGGTAACTTAGCTTCTTTTCCATAAGCAAGTACATAAGGAGAGCAATCAATGGCCCTTTTAGGAGTCACCCTATCATCCCAAAGAGCTAACTTAAGCTTTTCATTCCATGTTCGTTGATTGTCCTCGACAATCTTCTTAATTATCTAGATCAAATTCTTATTTGTAGATTTTTCCTGCCCATTGCCCTGCGGATAATAGTCAGAAGATGTATTCAAATAAATTTTATTTCTAATTGACCAATCATAAATCCTTAAACCGATGAAATCCAAACCATTGTCAAAAATTATTGAATCTAGAGTACCAAATTCTGACACTAACTCTTGATAGAAAGTAAGCACAAAAGTCTCGTTTGCTTCTATCAAAGCAACAAATTTGGTCCACTTAGTAAATTAATCTATCATAGTAAGGATCCACTTGTGACCCATGCTTGAAGGTGGGTTGATAGGTCCAATGAAGTCTAAAGCCCACTTGGAAAATGGTTGCTCCACCTAAATAGGATGCAGGGGCAATGCTGGGAACCTCTGTTTTCCATAAAACAAGGCACACTTTTCACATCTTCGGACCCAAGTCCTTGCATCCTTGAATAGATCTGGCCAATAATAACCAACCCGCATAATTTTCAGGGCTATTTTTCTTGCAGTAAAGTGGCCTCCTAAAGGCCCATCATGAAATTCTTCTAATAGCTTGTCAACTCAATCAGGCTCAATGCATCTTAATAAAACACCTTGAAAGTCTCTTCTATAAAGAATGCCATCAATAATTGCAAAAGGAATGGAATGTAATCTGTAATACCTCCTTTTTTCTCTTTCTAAACCTTTAGGGCACTCACCAGTTTGCAAATAATGTATCATTTTTTGCACCCAGGTAGCAGCAAGAACTGGAACATCAACCGCATCATCATTGTTTAGCAGTGTACCAACACTTTCAACTTCTTTTAAGCTGTTGTCCACTTTATTTTCTATAATTTGTTCACAAAAACCCTTTCCTATGACAAGCTTGGTTATTTTAATATCAATATTAAACTCCATAACCTTGGTTATCCAACCAGCACGCTTATCATTAATTTCATAGTTCAACAAGAAGTCTTTAATAGTTGAATGTGCAACTAATAAATGAATTATGTTATTTGATAACATATGCCTGAATTTTTGATTCTCCTCACAACAACAAAAACATTTTTTCAACAAAAGAATAATTCACCTCATAATCATGTAATACCTGGCTAAAAAATGCCACGGGTTGTTCCAAGCCTTCATAATTTTGCTAGCACAACATGGCTGAAATAGTATCAACCCCTCCAAAAGCATAAAGAATAAAATATTTGGACATCATAATTTGGATTAATGAGAGCAGGAGCAGCTACAAGGGCTTCTTTTATCTGCTCAAAGCTCCTCTTACCTTCCTTGGTCCACCTAAAAGGCACATTTTTCTTAAGCATAGCAGTGAGGTTGCAGCAAGGCTGCAATGTTAGGTATGAATCTCCTTACAAAATTTATTCTTCCAAGAAAGATTTGTAAGCCTTTCTTGTGAGCTAGTAATGGTAATTGAAGAATAATAGAAACTCTCTCATAGTCTATAGAAATACCTTGTTTCGAAACAATGTGTCCAAGGAGTTTACCTTCGTGCATAGAAAAAATACATATTTGTAGATTGAGAGATACTCCAAACTCTCTGCACCTTTAAAAAATTTGTTTCAAATGCTCAAAATGTTCATTAGAATTTCTGGAAAAAATAGTAATATCATCTAAATAAACCAGAACAAACTTTTTCATGAGGCCATGAAAGGCCATGTCCATCGCACGTTGAAATGTTGCTCCAATGTTGGATAAGTTGAAAGGCATCTTTTTATAGGCCATGGTGCACCATTTAGCTGTGCATGTTATTTTGAACCGATCCTCCTATTTCATTAGAATCTGGTTATAACTTGAATACCCATCTAGCAAAGAAAATTTGTCAGAACTAGAAACAACTTGTAAAATCTACTTCATGGAAGGTAGTGGATAGTGATCCTTTAGTGACGCTTTATTTAAATCTCAGAAATCAACACACAATCTGATTTCCCCACTTTTCTTCCTAACTGGAACTAAGTTAGACACCCAAGAAGTATGCTTGATAGGAAAAATAATACCACTCAAAACTAACTTATTCAACTCAACCTTCATAAGATGCTCTAGTTTGGGTTTAAGAGGTCTCCGTTTCTACCTTATAGGTTTTGCATCAGGTTCTAGTTCAATAGTATTCTGGGCCAGTTCTGGATCAAAGCCTTTCAGATATTTTTATTCCCAAGCAAATACATCACTAAAATCTTTACATAACAGAATAAAATCTTGTTGTTCTTCTTTATTAAATACCTTTCCTAGCTTGAGAAGCTTACCTTTGAAAATCTCAATCGCCTCATAGTGTTCTTCCTTGACAGTCACGCTGCATTTATGTTTTCATACCTGGTCATCTGAGTTGAAAATAGATTCCAAGGTCACCAACCCCTTTGGTAGCTTCTTTGTCTTTAATTGCACAATTTGATTGTCATACTATTTCTGCCACTTTCGTTTATTACCATCCACAAAATTAGCTTCAACAACTAAGAAGCTTACAATTTGCTCATCGCTGTCAAAAACTTGCCAACTCACATTATTATCAAGTATATAAGGTCTGACTATAATCTTAACATATTGATGTGCCTCTACTTTGTGAATCTCATTCAATATATCAAGTTGGGCTCCTATGGTAGTGAGCCTATCTGAATGCTTATTTTCATTTCTAGGAACTGAACAGATATTAAAAGCATCAAAATATTCAATCAAATCCCATACACGATGCTTATACTTTTTAAGTGAATCATTTTTTGCAGCATTCAGATTTCTAACTTGATTTACTATCAATTTTGCATCACCATAAATGTGTAAGCATTTAATACCTCACTTTCGGGCCCATTTTAGGCCATGCACTAGTGATTCATATTCAACTGTATTATTTGTACAACTAAATGCAAACCTGAAGGATGAATAATATTTATTTCCTTCTGGTGAAATCAACATGTCTCCACCACTAGCACCTACACTGCTCCTTGAGCCATCAAAATAAAGCTTCCAAAGTTCATTTTCCTTCTTTGCAGGTTGTCCTTCCTTTTTAAACAAATTAGGCATATCAAAATCAGGTTCACAAACCATATAAACCCCTAATCCTATCTCATCTATGTGGTGGAAAGGATCAAGCTCGTGATCTTCGGTTTCCCATTCATCTAGATTCATATTTTCTATATGGGTGTTGTGGTCTAAGGTCATGGTTTGCTCCTCTAGTACAAGGGTGATGTAGAGGTTAGCATTTATAGGGCTCAAGACATATGGTTTGATATGGTCTTTGGCTAGAGCCTCATACTTTATGGTTACTTTCATACCATACCTTGTTCTAAAGAATAAATGAGACCAATCGGAGGACAAAAATCCACCCAGCTTGGCTATAAAATCCCTTGAAAGATAAATGGAAAAGTGAGGTGGAAAATCAATAACGTGTATATCCTAATGGATTGCAAAACTAGGGGATGCATGCAAAGTAAGAGCTAATTTTTTGACTATACCAACAGTTTTAACAACAGACCCATCCAACTGAACTACACCCTTCTGAGAATTGGGTTCATAAACAAGACCTAACACATCTGCTAAGCTTTTAGGCATAACGAATACTTGCACCAGAATCAACCATACAATTATGCACTATTTTATCTCCAATAATCAGACTTAAATAAAATGGAGGAGGCTTTACCTCTCTAATTTTCTGCTCACTCTTGACTTCTGAGTTGTTTGTAAGCACGTCTTTAGCATTCCCATGATAATTATCAAAAACAAAAAGCTCTACTAAAGCATCCTGTAGCAAATTCTTTTGGCCTGGAATATGCAATGTATCCATAACTGACATATTGACAGTAGCTTTCTTAAGATATTCAACTACGTTGAAAGAAATAGGAGTTACCTTTTGTTGGTTTTTAGTGACAACAACATCACTTCCTTTTTGCAAAGGCTACGATTGTGTTTTTAACTGTTCCTTGCCAAGTATTTCCTAGCCTCTTTGTAGAAACTGCACTTTAGGTTGTGTTGCAACATTAGTATTTGATGCAGAAATAGGTTGTTTGTCTTTTGTAGATTGCTATTGTGAATTTCCATCTTGCTACCCCAAGTCCATGACTCATTTTTTTGATCTAGTGTTGGATGAAATAGGAGAATCTTTCTGATCTTGACCGTTCATGCTATAAAACTCAGAACTCTTCCAGTTTGGCAAAGCAACCTCGAAGCTTTCTTGTTGTTCTAGATTTGGACTTGGAGCACTTTCTGAACCTGCATAACTATTTTGGACCATTAAGGCCTGATTTCTCATGTCGTTAGCACATGTTGACTGGTTATGGGGCTGATTACATGGATAGCACTAGTCACAAGCTTGGGCAAGGTTATTTTGCAGCATGAGTTCCTTTGACAAACTGGTAGCATTCAGGTTATAGGGCTGGAAAGGTCCAGGATTGAATTTTTTCCTTTGGCCTTGATAATCATTCTGAAAGGCTAGCCTATTTTTCTAGTTTTGTTGGTATGAGGCTTGATATGGCTTGTGTTCTTGGAGAAATTACTTCTTAATGCTGACAAGATCATTCCCAAAGGTTTTCAATATAATATTTTTATCTCTTGAAACTCTTGGTTTTGGGCTGGAGTAGCAATTTCTTGGACTGCAGTCTAATAACCTATTGCTGGAACAATGAGAACAATAGATAAGCGTGGTAAAGATGTAGGTGTAGGCATTTGAATATATAGAAATAGAGGCATGGGAGGTCTAGGGGAAATTTCCCCAGCTTGAATGAGATAGTTTACAAATCTAATGGCGATATCATAAGCATTAGGGAGTGTGTGCCCACCCATAGATTGGGTCAAAACTAATTTTTTTCTATTTAAGGATTTAAAGAAATAAAGAAAGCCATGAGCTGGTAAAGGTTTTACCATTGTAGGGATTTTGTCCCAGGTTCTCTGAAATCGATAGTTGAAATCAGCCAAGTGCTCATGTGGAGCTCTCTTGATCATGCTCAACTACTCCAACAAAGATGCATGATCTAATTTATCAGCAAAATACTGATACAGGTTGTCACCTAGTGCATCCCATGTTACGATTGAATTTGTTGTGAGGCCTCTGAACCATTGTAGAGCCTTTCCTTTGAGTGACACAACCAAAAGTCTCAGTGCTACGTTTTCTTGGGTAATGTTGTGAACTGAACATAGAGTGGCCACATAATGAATGTGTTTGATAGCAGTAGTTTTTTCTTCTCTAGTAAAGAAAGGTAGACTTCTAAAAGTTGCTGCTGGAATATCATCATAGTGTGTAATGTTTAACGGGTTGCCCCATTAAAAGGTGCAACATCATGTTGTCTTGCCATCAGTGGTGCTTGTGACATAGGAACAAGACTTCCTAGTGATAAGATTATAGAATTCAGAATTGGAGGTGTTGATACTAACCTCCCTGTTGTGCCAAATAGCCTTTTTGTTGTTCTTCCTCTCTTTCATGGTGGGGAAAGTTGCAGGAACTCAAAAGTTATTAAACTGGATCTTGTTTGTATCTTTCTCATGTGCAGGTTGCACTAAATCTGCATGTAAAATCAGAATTAGAGTCGCTAGGTATATTGAAAAAGGCCTCCAAAAGGCTGACAAACTTGTTGCATACACCAAACAGCAACCTTGAAAGATTAAAAACTTCTCTGAAATTGATTTTCAGAGTCCCACTAGGCGTTCCAAAAACTGTTATCATTCAGATATGCACCCTTGTTAAATTTGTAGAAATCTAAAAACCTTCTTCAGATGTGGGTGATATAAACAAAGAATGAATCTCTAGAGTGAGATGGTTCTCTGAATAATAATCTATTATAAATTATTTCTTGAGGAAAAGGGTAGAAAGATGAATTGTAATTAAACCTATGACTTAAAATGTTTTTTTCAAGACTTAAAGATGACTGGTTTTTCCCACAAATAATTCTTAGAAAACAAAGCAATGTCTCACAACCTCTCATGAACACTTAAAAAAAAAATGATTTGCATGAAGATTCTAATTTTGAATACAACATGCAACTTGTATTTATGATCTTTCTACATCAAACTGTAATTCAAGGACATGACAAGGATTTTATAAACATAAATCGCAAATTACATCACACTAAAATTGTAAGAGACACATAAATTGAGAAGTAGGAATGTTGGTCTCATTAACTGAAGGAGTATTACAAGTCTGAGTACAAATTTCTGAGTTAGAAGACTCTCTATTTTTGCATAAGAGCAAGAATCAATAATCTGGACTGGAAAAATACTAATTTTTTCTCCAAGATATATCACTAAAACCCTAATCCGAGATCAAGAGAAAAGCTCAAGGAAAGGCACCTAAAACTGCTCCAAAATCTAGCATAAAAGTGGAAAAAAAATACTTTTTGCATGTGTATGCCATGAAACCTCTAAAAATAGGAAAATTATACATTTAAAGCAAATAAAACACTTCATCTTTTCACCATATAGCTCAGATCCGACTAAAAGAAAAGTCAACTTATCTTTGCATTCAAACTACTAAAAATAGCAATAAGAAATAAAACAATTTATAAATTATTCTTTTATTCTCTGCTTTACACCATGCAGTTTTTACAATTGCTTTATTTTTGCAATTAAAGATAAATCTTTTGCAAAATACAACCCTATTTCTCCAATTACAATATTGATTTTTCTCATAAAAAATCGTAAAAATAATAAGCCATCTCTATTACATATTTAATTGATTTTCTTCAAAAATCAATTGACAAATACCAATACTTGATTGAAAGAAATCAATCGAAAATATAAAATACCTAAGTGATCTAAACTTTAATCTAAGTCACATCTCTCTAATACCTAATTGAATTCTATAAAATAAATTACAATAAAGTGTCTAAGGCATATATTGATCAATCTTTAAATTTTAATTGATTAACAAAATCAATTAAAAAACAAGACACTTAACCATTCTCTATTTTTGTCTAAGGTATTAGACCTACCTTTCATAAATACCCAAAGCCTTAAACCTCATGAAATATTCAATCAAACACTCCTAAAGACTTACATAAATATGAATACATGGAGACTTAATCAAAGTTGACTTAGGGCATGCAAGAATTCAGCCCCTCAAGGTAAGACTAGTGACTTAATTCAAAATGCAATAATATACCCTAAATTCGAATTAGGGCAAGTAGAAAAAAACTAAGGGAAAACCCTAAAATCATCTTCATTTCCACTTTGCAACCTTTGGAAGTTTGGCCCTGGCTGGAAAAGATGATGCCACCATGTACATGCTTGATTTTACCTTGGGAAATGTCTTGGAAGCTTCAGATTTCTCCTCCAATCTGGTCGACTCTTCTTTGCAACTCCTTGTAAGTTGTTTCTCATGGTTTTTCGTGGCTCCATTTGTATCTTGGAAGGCAAGAAACCAACAAGGTTGTGGCCTTTACATGTATTCATTTTCTGATTTTGAATGTTCATTTCCCTATGTTCACTTTATTCTCTCTGGCCACCATAAAAGAGCTCGACTTTGTGTTTGATAGCTCGTAAGAGCTGGTTGTGCCACTTCTTTTCCTCCATTGCTTTGACAACAGTAAGCTTACTCTTTCATTCTTTAATTCTTTGTATTTCTCTTTCATTCACAAGCTTTTAAAGCTTAAAATACAAGAACTATGATTTTTGTTTTTTAATATATTAAATGTAGACCCAGCTGGCTGCGCCATGAATGTTTGGTCTTGAGCTTCCAGTATGAGTTTCTCACTATATTTCACCTTCTTTATACTTAGATTTGAACTCCAAATAGCAAGTTCGAAATGGTTCTTATCATTTCTGGAAAATGTGACTTGAAACTCTTCCATAAATTGGGTTCGACCCATGATGCATCCCGTGCATTTTTTGTAAAACCCCAATGTGCGTATTCTAAAAATAGAGAAAAAACTATTATTCTGTAAAAATCTCTTCCTGGGTATTCTGTATTTTGAAGAAATCTGCATTTTAATAAAAATCTTCATATGGGTATTCAGGAAAATGATAGAAAAATATTTATCACTAAAATAATTTTACTCATTTCTACATTTTGAGTTCAAACCCTTATGTGGATACTCCATTCTGTGAAAAAACCCCATGTGAGTTAGGAAGAAACTCAACATTTAAAAAAAAATGAAATCTGCCTTCTAGGTTATCATTGAAGCAAGTGATACTTTCATTTATAAATTATGAGTTTTGAAATGAACACCACTTTCTGATTGTATTTAGAATTAATGAAAAAACCAATCGAAACCTTGAATATTTACTCACATAGATACTTCTGAAACCTTATAGAAAACCTGTGTAAAAATAGCTCTGAAAGCTGAAATAGGCTCCATGTATTTGCATCTTTGTTTAGTTGTAGTTGCATGATTATTGCACCTCTAGAACTTGGTCTACTTCTCATTGTTTTCTCATTCCATTTGCAGCTATATGTTTACCTCTACAGCTTGATCGAGATTAAAGCATTTAATATTCTCCATTTCTTTTACCTCTTATTACTGTTCATGTATTGAAGATCTGTCATGCCTATTGAAGGCTCTTTCAGTTTGTTGACTGTCATAATATGATAGAATACTCTCTTCATACCATTGCTTGCTATGACATCTGCAATTATTCCAAAATGATTATGCTTCGATACACAACACCATAGAATCTATCTTGTTTCATACTATCTCCAGAATTGACAAGCAATCTCTTTTTTACCTTTATGTATCCTTTTTTATTGCATTGTGTACACACTACTGTCATGGTAACTATTTTATCATTCCTATAGCAAAAACCCTGCCTGTATGATCACTTTTGTGCTTGTCACCTTCCAATTACAACCCGAATGCTTCTAGAAAATAACATGTACCTTCAGCTCAAAAACTCATGAGATAGAGCAATACTTTTCTCCATGTTTTTATTCATTAATGCTTTATTGATAAGGCATTATGTATGCCTGCTCAATATCACTGTTTATGGTATAGAACACTGCTTCTCCAAAACAAAATAATATGAAACAACATTCAATGTGAATAGGCTTAAAGCAGAAAAAAGAACACTATGGCAACAATATTTAAACCTTTCAGAATGCAAACTGGTAGTTTTCAGCTGTATTGAATCAATTAAATCTATTGTTCATCTATAAGTTTTATTTATCACTTAGACTTGATTGTTATGAATGAACAATGCACTTAATTTCTTTGATGAATGAAATTATGTTTTACTCCTTCAGTTGAATAGATCAGATGAGGATGATAATTATATTGTTTTACTTGGCCCACTTGTAAATTTAAGGGGCAACATGTCAAGCTCTACCCTTATGGGAGCCCGTTTCACCCCACATGCTTTTATGTCTTCAAATATGATCAACTACATGAATTTTCCTATACCTGCATAGGAAACAAACAATGTTAGCAAAAACAATGAATATCATGATGTTTACTCTTTCAACTCTGGTTCCTGTACTTTGCTTGATTGTTTGGATACATTGTTAGCAACATTCTCCATTATTGTTGGTGGTTCATGTAGATATGTTCATATTCAAAGCTCTAATGGGACCTTCCCAACTTTTTGCAAGGTGATTGGAGCTCGAGGATGAAAGATGGTGCACCACTTCTACATCGGCTGACAATAATCAGGCAACGATGATCATGTCCATATTTACGTGTTTCTCCTTCTTGCATCTTCAGTAGTGTAGAGTGTTCCTTATAATGCATTGCAAATAGTTAATTCCACGACTTGTGTAGATTCTTAAATTCTCCTTCTGATTTTTATTCTGAAAAGACATGCATCAGAAATACAAACTTGTACTATCATTTGTATTCTTGCAATCAAATGAAATCTGTAATATAACAATGTCATTGAATAGAATGAAAGCAATGAATTCTTAATCATTTGTATAATCATCTTTGTATTTCATTTGCTCTATAAATTATTGAGCAATGACTCTGAACTCTATTCTCTCAAACAATGCATAACTGATACTTAATAGAATAGATGCAATCAATAATTTAAAACCATGTAGCAACTAACTGAATTTCCACTTTAAGATATAATAGACTTTAATCAGCTCCATCATTTGAGTTGTAGTGAAATTTAGTAACAAAAACATAATATGTGGATTTACCAATTGAAGGAACATCTACAGGACCAAACACATCATAATGAATAAGATCCAATACACCACAAGATTTATGAGAACTCGAGTAAAACTGAATTTTTTTTTGTTTTTCATAAATGCAATGCTCACAAAAATAAAATTCAAGATTACAATCAGACAAACCTTCAACAAGGTTTTTATTTTTTAAGGTCCTTAGACCCTTTTCTCCAATGTGGCCAAGTCTCTGGTGCCATAACATAGTTTTCTCTGTAGGTAACTTTAATTCAAAAGAAAGAGCACCCTTGGGTACCCAAAAGCCATGACCATTAGTTGAGGGTGAAACCCTCACTTCTTCCACAAACTTTATTTTTACAAAAGCACTATTGCACTCAATAGTGCATGCATCAAGCTTATACAATGTGCCATATCTAACACCTCTAGCAATTACCATAGCACCTCTGACCATCTTGCATCATGGATCAAAAAATACTACCTGCACACCTCCATCTATTAGTTTTCTCACAGATAACAAATTTTGTACTAAAGTAGGGATACATAACACACCATCAATCCTTTTTATTCTACCATTAGGAAACCTGATTTTAACTTTACCATGGCCAACAATGTCTAAATGAGAATTATTACCCAAGTACACCTTACCTCCATCAAATTATTCATACTTAGAAAACCAAACTCTATTAAAGGTCATATGGAAAGATGCACTTGAGTCAATTAGCCATGCATCATTACCTACACGAGTTTCCAAAGCTGCAATGAATGTCTCACCTTCTTCCTTCTTAGACTTAGAATCAAAATCAAGTTTTCTTCTTTTTCTTCTTCTTTTCTTCTTTGTATTCCTTACTATGTCTAGGCTTACTGTAGTTCCAACAAATAAATTTGGAATTTCTAGGAGACTTAGCCTCCTTGGAACTGATGGATACCTTACTCCTCATCTCTTCAGAAAGAAAAGAACCCACCACATCTTCAGTCTTCAATATAACATAAGTACTCCCAATAGCCATAACAAGAGAATCTCGTGACTTAGGCAAAGAACAAAGAAGGATCTGACATTTCTCTTTCTCATCCATTTTGACACCAACTGATGCAAATTGAGCCACCAACATATTGAATGATTCTAGGTGTTTTTTGATTCATCCACCCTCTTCCATTCTCAAGGAATACAATTTCTTCCTCAAGAAAATCTTGTTCACTAAATATTTGGCTTGATACATCTCACCAAGCTTATTCCATAGTTTCTATGCAGAGGCCTGTTCATGGAAATTGATTAAAAAATAGTCTACTAGCACAATCTAATTAGACCCTTGTATTTATGGTCCATAACATCATATTGAGCAGCCTGAGTAGGATCTACAAGCCTTGAAACATTATCATCAACAAAATCAAATGGATTTTGATCTATCAACAAATCCTCCATCTTCAGCTTCCACATTTAAAAATTATTTCCAGAAAATTTATCTACCTCTATTCTCCCTAATGAACTTTCCATCTGAAAATTCATGCAACAAGATCACAAAGTATCTTCTCCACAAGCTCCCACTCAAAACTAGATTAGTTCAAAAAACCCAACAACCCACAATTGAAACCAAAGGTGATCAAGCTCTGATACCACTTGTAAGGAAGATAAGTTAGCAAAACAACTTCCTACACTAATCTTGAGAGGAGACTACTGGAAAACTTTTATATATATTTAACAGTTATAGAAACCTAAACATAAATAGACATAAATATCATGCATACCATAACAGAGTGATTTACTTGGGGAAAACCCTTTCGGGAGAAAAACCCCACACTCCAAAAGTTGCCCAATATAATATTTAGAAATCACAAAGATTACAATATACTTATAGAGAAAGCTTCTCACAAGAGTATCACCACTCAGAGATCCAAAGGCAACATGGCAGCTATTAGACTCTCAAAATACATCTCAATACATAGTCATAATAAAACACCCTCATAAAATAGGGTTGCCTTCTAGGGCAAGTCAAGCTAATAAAATATTGGCAATCAAATATGAGACATAATGATGAATGGTCCAGATTTACATTAATAAAGTGTATATGAAATTTGGCCTTTGGGGGCACTGCCCTCAAGTCCACATCAGGGCACACTACCCTTGGACCCCTCATGGGGGGGGGGATCCCCCCCTATCATTGTCGTTGGTTGAATAGTACCTTATGTATCAATAATACCTTAATTAATTGCAAGGTTGAGACACATTTTCTCAACAAATGGTTCCCCCTTAAGTTTAGGACCGCAATTTTTAATATGTTTTTGTTGGCATTTTTTGTTAGAAATCTTGAATAAGATTAATAACCAAGAACACCTGCAAAAACAATGATAAATCTTCCACAAGAGGATATGCAAGAATGAGTTTGCTTGATATTAAGACCTCTCACATGATGAGATAAAAAGGATGTTTCAAATGATATAACAACCCTCCTTATATAGGAAAGGGTGAGATACAAGATGCATTAAGATGTTGCCATGTGTCTTGATCTAACAACTTGTGACAACAAGAAAACCCTAACAACATTATTAAGAGATTAAATGCAACCTAGGGTTAATATGACCTAAGTTAACTTATGCTAGTGTAATAAATAATATATTACACTAACACCCCCCCATAAGTGCAACTTAGGGAGGAAATGAAAATGCAATGATTATGCATGATGATGATGGGTCCTGGCTGATTGCCATATTAGGTACCCATGAACATAGGATGAAAAAAGCAACTGATCTCCCACAAATGGAGAAACGGGGAAAACCCAGTGGGAAGAAAACCCCTCTCCGAAAAAAGGAGATGAAATGCAGAAAGGTGATGATTGGAGGACTCAACATCATCCCCCCGAGGACAACAATCATCACATGGATACAATACAATCAATGGCCCCCCCTGTAGGAGGGAAATAGAGAGACAATATAGCCCCCCCAAAATATGTGATCACCTGCAAAAAAGGTAAGTGTATGTAGACAAAACATGATCCAATGTCGACAAAAAACTTGTCTCCCTTTCGGAAGAAACAAAACCAGGTGCAAGTGCAGAGATGCTTCCCATTTCGGATAGGAATTGAAGGAAGGATGGATGTATATGAATGCTGATGATTTCTCTGAAAGCTACTCATGTGTCTCCTTGCCTGATGAAGATGAAGATGCCACAACCCACTCAGGTACATACCCAATCAATGTAGAAGGTGACAAATCAGGATGATGCAAAAATAGATGCTGAACAAAATCCAAAGACTGTGATGATTTGACAACAGGAGTGCAATGACTGTCATCAAATAGGAGAGATATCCCCTCAAATATGTCCTCCAAATCTGAAATTTGAGACTCCACAAACAAGGATGCAATGTTTGATAGATAGGAATCCCAATCAGGAAGACAAAGTGATACTGATTGTAATGAATCATTGGATGTGCTCAATGAATCATTACCATGAGAATGTTCCCATTGAATAGGAATGATAGGAGCCTCAATCAATGAATTTGCACATGAAATCACTGAAGGTGAAGGTACATCAACTATCTCTAATGGAGAAGCAGGAGCATCGGAAGAACCCTCTTCATCCTCATCCTCATCTGAAGATTCAAAGTATTCCAAATATTCAAACTCCTGCATAGTATCTGCATCATAGGGTATCCTATCGGAAAGATGAAGAGGCACAAGACAATCTGAAATAGGATCATCTGGGAATGGTTGAATGTCATGATCTCCATGTATCTCCCAAATTTTAGTCCAAAGAGTATGAGGGCAATCACAATGATCAACACTTTTCAAGGTGGAAACATCAATATGCATTGCAATGACTCCTAAGACATGATCCCTTTTGCAATTCCAAGCAAATTTCTTACTGTCAGTACCAGGAGGGGGAACAAGATTATACAAATTTGGCAACAAATGAAGCCATCAGAGATGTGTGATGATACCATTTCTCCATTGTGTGTAGTTTCCCTGTTTCAACATGATCAAAGCAGGATGAAATGAGAACCCCATAATGAACTATGATGCATAAAATCATGTTTCTAAAAGAGAATATGTGCTAACAAGAGTCAACACATTGAACCCCCCCTTTTCACTCAATCAAAGAACCCCCCTCAAGAAAATATGATTTGACACTTTATATTAGTGCATTTACAACTTCCACCAGTGAGAAATACTAAGTGGTCTTGATTTCAATGCATTACACAACCCTCACAAATAGGGTGTAAACTGAAACTATAGTATTGGAACTTAGACAAGTAAAACTAACAGCACCACTGCAATCTACTCGAAAAAAATACACTTTCAAAAAAAGAATCACCTCGATACGAGGTCGTATGAGAAAGTTATGCTTCTTCGAAGTTCTCAAAATGAGAATCGTGCAATGTCACGACTGAGAATCTGCAATTTCTGAAAAATTTCTGCATCAAAACCAAAAAACTTCTGCACTAGTGCATAGAGCACAAAAAAATATCCAAATTCAAAAAACAATTCGTGAGAAACGGAGTTCGTATGAGCAAGAATAGAGCATTGGAAAACTGCCTTCAAATCTACAACTGCCAACGGAGAGGGGTACGGCTGAAGCTTTCTGAGTTCATTTCTGCAAAATATATTGACTGCATGCAAAAACTAAAAAGTACCTAGATGGTTTTTTGATGTGGCGAACAAAACTCAGATGGCGTTTTTTCTTGCAGATGTATAGAAGATGTAGATCTAGTGTAAAATAGATGCCTTTAGCAACAAAAAATGACCCCAACAACCAAAAAATGACATGCAAAGGTTGAATCAGCTACCTAAAACATGAAAAGGCATGCTGGAACCTACAATGTTAATTAAAAATGCGAAATATGCAAGTCGGTTGTCAAATTTGAACTTAAAACCCCGGTTCCGCAATTGTGTATCACGATCTCTGTTTCAGTGAAACAAAAGCCAGATCCGACTTTCTCGACAGCCCTAGACTCGGATATGAGCTCAGATTTCCTCCAACATGCACTGAAAGTGACCTTCCAAGAAAACCTTAATATGGAGACAACCTCAAAGAAAATCTTACAGCCATATCTCAATCCTCAGATTTGGGAAGAGTCTCGTAGGAAGGGCTCTGATACCATGTTAGAAATCTTGAATAAGATTAATAACCAGGAACACCTACAAAAACAATGATAAATCTTCCACAAGAGGATATGCAAGAATGAGCTTGCTTGATATTAAGACCTCTCAAATGATGAGGTAAAAAGGATGTTTCAAATGATATAATAACCTTCCTTATATAGGAAAGGGTGAGATACAAGATGCATTAAGATGTTGTCATGTGTCTTGATCTAACAACTTGTGACAACAAGAAAACCCTAACAACATTATTAAGAGATTAAATGCAACCTAGGGTTAATATGACCTAAGTTAACCTATGCTAGTGTAATAAATAATATATTACACTAACATTTTTATGATTCAAATTCAATTTTCAGTTGTCGGCCTTTGATATTTAAGTTTTGGGAAATTATAAATTTACCTATAAATCCCTAGTCTTTTTATCAATTCAAATCATCTAGCAAGAGGGAAACTTTCATATGAGAAAATATTATTTTCAAGAGAATTGAAGAGCATATTTTTTAGTTATCTACAACATCATTCAAGATCCTATCATGATGTTAAATTTTTTGTGTGTTCATGCATGTTTTTGGGGCTAACATTATGATGTAGGTTTCAAGCAATTCATATTTCAAGCATCAAGATCAACATATAATTAAGCCATTCATGCAAGATCAAGACCTTGGAGAGATGTGTTAGATTTCATTCCTCTAAGGGTTTTCATTCAAGGGTTTAGTGAGTTGTAACATAGCATTTTTAATTCATCATTCCTTCCATTCATGTTTCATTTCATTTCAAGGTTTAACTACCAGAATGTGGTTTGACCAAGGTAAACCCCCATTCACCAAATTTTTTTTTTCCCCTCTCTTGTGTATGCGTAGATCTTAGGTTGAAGAAAGAATTGGAATTGAAGATCTCAAAAGTGAAATTTTGTAAAGTTGTCAAATTTTTCATCAATTTTTTCAAGATACGGAAACTCAGATCTCGAATTTATTTCTGAATTTTTGACAGTGAATCATGAGGAAAATAGAATCTCGGATCCATATCTATAGGACCCTGAAAGTTGAACAAAAAGTCCCTACAAAGACTCATTTTCCCCAGGGAGAATATGCCCCAAGAGGATACTCAGTAGAGGATTTTTTTGGCGGGTGCATAAATTCACATCCTTCTCAGATCTTCTAGAAGTTTGTGGATTCTGATAGACTAAGGTTTTAAATTATTCAAAACTGAGGTCTTGTAAGAAGAAGTTTTATCTAGGTCAAGTCTAGGAGCAATCAAAGTCATCACTCTCACCCATCTCTCAACCAATCAAAATCAAAATCATCTCACCAACAAACTCTTGGAAACTTTGAAAAAATCATTTATGCTAAACTTCTAGGAAAAATCAAAATCATCTTGTTTGACTTCACACACTTAGTCAAATTATCCTTGTGAGTGAATTTACCTCTTGATTAAATCTAACATCTTGGGGTCTAGGATTTCATTATCAAAAATCACTTTGTTTGACTTAACACACTTAGTCAAATTATCCTCATGTGTACGAGTATACCCTAGGATAACACAACTTCCTAGAGTTTACAAGTTCATTATCCAAATCAATCAAAATCAAATCAAGCCCTAAAATTCTAGCATCTCCCTCAAGGTTCTTCAATATTTTTTCTCATATGTATCATCCACCCTTCATTTTCATCACTTTGATCCTTAATCTATCATATTTCTTCTCTTTTTGTACCTGAGGTTAGTTCAAATGATCTCTATTTTATGGTGCAAACAAGATCTCAACACAAGAAGAATATGGAAATCACCAAGGAAACATCAACTTCAAGACTTCTCCCAAAATAAATCTTGTTGGATCAAGCAATCCTCCAAGCAATTTCCCTCTACCATCACAAACCCATCAAGAGGAGGGTCAAGTAGAGGACATCACTGACAATGGGATGACACAAGAGGAAATCCTAGTGATGGTGCAAAATCCTGAAAATCATTGAATTTTCAATGCTATGATGAGGTTATATCCCTCCCAATACATGCTTGAATTAGCAAAAGAAGGGGCTAAACTCCATTTTGAATTTGATGTAAGAACTATTGTGGAAAGACCTCTTGGGATCATGCCCTCAACCTCATCCATGATTTTTTTTCAAAGAGTAACTCACATCCCAAAAATCATATCCATTTCCTCAACCCCACCCATTGTTAACAAGGGAAGTGCAATGCTTCAAGAACTCCAAAAACATCGCCTTGTGAACAACAGAGAGTTGAATGCAAACACCACACTGGATCCATCTATCCTAATAAATCCATTACACCCATATGTCCCTCTTACATTCCATGAGTCCGTCAATCCGAGCTCTTATCATGCAACACCAATTTATCCTCTAGAAACACAAACCTCTCTTCCTATCTTACAAGGAGAAGGTGACTTGTTTGGATATGGGGGAATATTTGACCCCTCATCATCGCTTCAAGGGGATTGAAGTTACCTTGATAAAGAGAATATAATGTTTATTTTGATCAGTTTTTGTTTTTGAGTAACCATCTTTCAAGAAAATGTCTTCATTCGATGTTTTTGCAATAGCATTAAAAATTTATGGTTTTCAGTATCCTTAGTAATGTTCTTTGAAATGTGATGAAAAAGAACTGTGGTTAGGGTTAGAAAGTGATGTGAATTGAAAGTGCTATCTTCTGCATGGAGTTGAGGAGAATGAGTGTATTGAATTAGTGAGTTGATTCTTTAATTATGGAGACAATACACAAAGAGGAAGACTACAATGGCAGAGTAATCATGCATTGTAAATAAATTTTATATGGTAGTGTATAATAGTGTGTAATGACTGCACTCAAGTTTTTTTTGTGTTTCCCTGTTCAGTTAAGGGTTTTTTTGTTTATGATGCATGAACTCAAATGGTCTATGAAAATATGTTGAATATTATGCATAGATTAAGCATTTTTCTTTGTTTCATTGAAGTATAATCTGATTCACATCATTGATACTTGAAATTTGATTGGATAGTGTGCAATAGTTCCTTCAATGAAGAAATGTCCTTGTTACTCTAAAACTATCTAAATTTGATTATTATATTTGTGTAAGAGTTATTTTTATATCATCAAAAGATTGTAGTCAAGATAAGTGGTTGAGTCTTTTTGGTTGATGAAACAAGAGGAGTGTTATGGAGAGATAAGATCTTGTCTTGTTACCAATTTTCATTGGAGAACCTTGTATTATTGGAGTGTTAAGGGGATATTTTTGTAATCTTTCTTCAAGTTATAAATCGTCTTTAAAGGAAACATAAGATTTTGTGAGTCAAGGTGTTAATGGAGTGTGTTGTTGGTGCATATTGTAATAGGATAACCCCCTGAAGTTATATATCTTCTTTCATTGGACATTGGTCACTAAGACCATGGAGGTTTTTCTAGTGAGGTGTTTTACTAGTGAGGCTGTATTTTTCCAATAAGGCTATGTTTTGCTAGTGAGGTTGTATTTTTCCAGTGAGGTTGTATTATGCCAATGAGGCTGTGTTTTTCCAGTGAGGCTATATTTTTCCAGTGAGGTTGTAATCAGTGAGATGTTCATTTCTAGTGAGGTTGTAATCAGTGAGATTAATTTTGTGCTAGTGAGGCCTTATAAAATGAACTTTCAGAGTGGCTTTTTCTCCCTATAAAGGGTTTTCCACTCATAAATCACTATGTTATGGTTTCTCATTATTTGTGGTCTATTTGGTCTTCATGTTTAAACATTCAGTATTATGTATCTTTTAACACTTGAATTTATTTATCAAGCATTTAGTCTTTCCTATCTGATTGGGTTAATTTAACCATTTGAACTTTTAAGTTATAATAAAGAAACTAGTTGCATAAGTCTACGAGAAATAAAGAAATTGAATTTATTTTAAAACACTAATTCACCCCCCCTCGGTGTTTTTTGTACTCCAACAAGTGGAATTAGAGCCAAACCCTTGCAGAAAGTTTAACCAACTTAAGGGTTCCTTATAGTGGAGTACCTATCATGGAAAAAAGAAAAATAAATAAAGAAAAAAGAAAAAACCAATAGAATCCCAAACAACAAGTACCATCTAAACCAAATACTAAAGTTTTGGAACACAACAATCTACTGAGAGGGGGTGAATCAATAGATATTAAAATTTTAGCCTTCTCAAAGCCTTTTTGTACAGACTACTTTCTTTAACCCTTAATATACAAATATAAAGCATGTGATACAAAAATATAATCAAGCACACAACACATCACATAACACATGATATACGTGGAAAACCCAAGTTGAGAAAAACCACAATAAAAAATACTGCTAGGATCTACTATCCTAATCCAACCTCACAAGCAATAAATTTCAGTTACAATATTTTAGGGCACCAACCCAAGGAAGCATCAACTCTTTGATTTAGGAGCACCAACTCTGAAGAGACACCAATCCCCTACTCTGAGCACCAACTTAGTACAAATTAGGCTACAAACTCTTACAACATTACAAGCTCAAATATGCATATAAATGGTTCTACATAAACCAAAGATGCATCAATACATACAATACTTTGTTGTGATTAATGCAACTTACACTTTGTTGTTGTAGTTGCACTCTCAACAGCACATACCTCTGTTCTGCACTCTCCTCTCCTCTATACTTACTTCTCTATTGCATTCTCAATTGTACTTCTCTCTATTCAACACACAGTACACTCATTGACTTCTCACACTTCTTCTTAGAACACACTTCAACACATAGAAAATACCTAATTGTCTTTATTTTTCACCAATCTACAATTACTACCTTAGGATCCACTTCATCTTCTAGATCACCCCTAGCATCATATTAGGGTTTCCATTATTCGTTATCTTCACCAGAAAGCTACCAGTTCATTGAGCTACACACCATCATCAAGACATCTGATAATTTTGATCAAATATCACCATACCTATGCATCAAGCCATACAATATTTAATTTGGTTACATAGAATTTCCCTTCACTCTCTCTGCCAAACCCTAAAATCTGATTGTGCATTCAATGCATTCTTTCGATTACTCGACCTAATCTCGATTTTTGTCTCTGTAATCACCTATGCAATCTGTGTTGCCATTGTGTGCATCAAATCTCATTTACATTGTTCACTAGGTGTAGCTGGACTAATTAATTCTTTCCTTTGTGTTGGTTTCCAGTTGAAACCCTCTTCACATTGAGTTATCCATTTGTGATTACTACATTCAAATATGGGTTGTCGATTTACTAACTTCACACCATGATCCTGTGCTTTCCATTCACTGACACAACTTTAAAACACAACCATGCAATAAATAGTTGTTTAAATCTCCATCGTCGATCTCCACTAATTGTATTCACCATTCGATCAATCACCAAACATTTTGCATGGTAGATCTTTTTATACATCGCTTGCCATATGTGGGGTCCACTAGGACATGCATCCAAAATTTGTTCCTCCTGCGAGCTTGAAAGCAAGCCCACACAAAACTTGCAAGGTTATTGTTGCCATTTTTCAACCACATCATCACCACACAACTTACAACAACAATGTGAGTTGGTATATTGAGCAATCACAAACCATCATCTATCATTGTCACCACCTTATTGGGTCCCACCAAACTCTGATGTCTTCGTGTGTTTCCTTCATAAATCCCACCATTCATCAACGGTCAATATTTGACCATCATGGATTAATCTCCATTGTTTCATGCTGACCCCATAGGTCTTGATGGGGCCCCACTAGAGTTCTAGCGAGGTATGTGGGCACTGTCTGATCTCCAAGACACGATCCCCACCTACGGTCTCACGAAGGAAAATATTTGCAGGGGACTTAGGAAATATTAAGGTGCACCAAATTTTTTCGGTTGGTAAGCACAAGGTGGAGGGGTCACTCACCCTCACAAATTCAAAGGATTAAGTAGTAACTTAAGTAACCTGTAACTGCCTTAACCAATCAATGACGAATTAGAAGACCTTTCTACGCTCATGACTAAAAACCTAGGGTTTAACTAGTAGACCCTAATTCTGACTGAGAGGAAACATAATTAATTTCTTAGAGTGTTATACGTCCTTTGGACCTACACATCACATTTTTAAGAATCTTTCAGAAAACCCATATCAGATCTAGTCTTTGATTTCTCTCCAGATGCGTGGAAGAATACTATGCAATTTCATGACAACAATGCACCACATTGAGCAACATTTTTCAATCAACACATCTTTCCTGAGCCAGATCCTCAACATGTCATAATCCTATTTCACATCAATGACATAAATCTCTTTTCTAGGATCAGTTCCATTGCACTCTTGATCCCCTTTTGACATCAATGGAAATAATATGCCAAAAATCTCCCCCTTTGTCATTGATGGAAAAATTGAATGCTCAACTTGTCACTTGTCATTGCTCAACTTTCTCCCCTATCCCATATACTTGAGAATTTGCATACTTTCTCCCCCTTTGCCATAAATGGAAAAGGGTAGACTCCCCCTAACACATTACTCTCCCTTTGAAAGGAAATTCAAAGAAATTTAGGAATCTGGAATAATACAACCATCAAGTCATTAGAAATTTGTAAAACCATTGATACCTGACTTGATCTAGCCTGTATATTTCCAGGGATGATTGAAACATAGATGAAAATACCCCTAGACATATTCTCCATCACTAGACACTAGTGATATGATGTGGGAGAAATGACTCCCAATTTTTGCCTCAAATATTCAAATTGTTCCTTGGGAAGAGGCTTGGTGAAAATTCCAGCTACCTGTTCCTTGGTGGGAACATATTCCATGTTGAATTTCTTATCAACAACTTTCTCTCTTATGAAGTGATACTTAATGGATATGTACTTTGTTCTAGTATGTATCACTGGATTCTTTGATATGTTTATGGCACTCAAATTATCACAAAGAATAAAAATGGGTTCTTTATACTCTACCTTGATGTCCTTGAGTTTTTTCTTCATCCATAGGACTTGAGTACAACATGTTGTTGCTGCCACATACTTCACCTCAGTAGTGGATAGAGTGACTGAGTATTGCTTCTTTCTCATCTAGGAAACCAACTTGTTTCCCAAAAAGAATGCTCATCTACTGTTTATTTTCCTATCATTCACACTTCCTACCCAATCATCATCTGCGTATGAAGTTAGAATGAAATTTTCTCTTGGGGTACGATAGCCCATACTCAAAATTACTCTTGATGTATCTAAAAGTTATTTTCACTACATTTACATGTGACTTTCTAGGTGCTACCTGAAATCTTGCTACTAGACACACTACTTGCATAATGTCTGGACTTGATGCAATTAAATACAACAAGCTTCCAATCATTGACCTATACACTATCTAATTTTCCTCAGGTGATTCATCTGTTTTGCTTAACTTGCAGCCAGTTATCATGGGGGTGCTAGCCGGTCTTATTTCTTCCATGCCAAATTTCTTGAGAATTTCCTTAGCATACTTGGTTTGAGATATGAATATTCCATTATCAGCTTGTACAATTTGCAAACTAAGGAAAAATGAAAATTCTCCTAACATTGACATCTCAAATTCATCTTGCATGTGTGTAGCAAATATTTTACATAGTTTATCATTGCTACAACCAAAAATGATGTCATCCACATAAACAACAACTATAATCATGTGCTCACCTTTAGATTTGAAATATAGGTTATTGTTTGCACATTCCTTTTTGAATCCTTGTTGTTGAAAGTATTAGTCTAGTCTTGAATACCATACTCTAGGTGCATTTTTAGACCACACAATTCCTTTCTCAATCTACAAACATAATCATAATCCTTTGATAGCTGAAAATCTTCTAGTTGTTCAATGTAAACTTCCTCTTCTAGGTTTCCATTTAAGAATGAAAACTTGGCATCCATCCGATACACTTTGAATCCTTTGTAGATTGGAAATTCAAGAAACATTCTAATTTCTTCTAGCCTTGCTACATGTGAAAATTTCTCTTCAAAATCAATTCCTTCAACTTGTGCACACCCTTTGCACACTAATCTTTATTTTTTTCTTACCACTACTCCATCTTCATTCAACTTGTTTCTAAACACCCACTTGGTGCCAATCACATTTTTCTTGGAGGCCTAGGTACCAATTCCCATGTTTTATTCTTTTCGATCTGATTTAACTCTTCTTCCATAGCTTCTATCCAATTGTCATCCTTGTTGGATTCAAAAAAAAAAATTGGTTCAATTTGAGATAGGAGAGCAAAATTTACTTGTTCTTTGTTCTTTGCAATTCTCCTTCTAGTCTGAACTCCTTCATTTTTATCCCCTATTATCTACTCTTCTAGATGGTCCTTTTGAACATACTTTGCAGGGGCCTTCCCAACTTCTATTTCCTCAAGTTTTTCATCATCATTTTCTATATTGTCTTCACAATTTGATGCATCATCAAAATTGATCCGTTTTAAACTTTCAACAATCTTCACATTGATAATTTCCACCATCTTTTCTAACCTTTTTTTATAGCATTTGTAGGCTTTAGTTTGAGTGAAATATCCTAAAAATATTCCTTCATCACTTTTTGATTCAAACTTTCCCAAGTTTTCATCTTCTCTTTTGATGTAGCATTTACTTCCAAATAATTTAAAGTATTTCACAGATGCGGGTCTACCATACCACAACTCATAGGGAATACTATAACTATGTACTCAGATTTGAACTCTATTCAGAATTTATACTACAATATGTATTGCTTCTCTCCATAATATATCAGTTAATCTGGCTTCTTTTAACATTGTTCTAGCCATGTCTTGCACAACTCTATTCTTCCTCTCTACCACTCCATTTTGATGTGGAGTTCTTGGTGCCGAATATTGTCCCTTAATTCCATGTGCCTCACAAGTAATCGACAAATTCACTAGATGTGAATTATCCTCCTCTATCTAACCTTAAACATTTTATCTTCCTTCCTATCTCCTTCTCAACCAGCTTTTTGAATATTTTGAATGTCTCGAATGCTTGTGACTTGTCCCTCAGAAATGTTACCCATGTCATCCTTGTGTAGTCATCTATTAACAACATAAAGTATCTTTCTCCTTTTATTCCTCTTGTTCTTGTGGGTCCACTCAAGTCAATGTGAACTAGCTGTAAAGGATTTGTGGTTGAGTATTATTTAGTTGGAAAGCTAGTATTTTTTTACTTTCCCTACTGGCACTTTTTCCATATAATGTTTGCAGGCTTTGTTACGTTAGGAATATGTCTGAATAAACCTTTTGAACTCACTTTTACCAAGTTTTCAAAGTTAATATGGCCTAGTCTTTTGTGCCAAAGACAATTCTCATCAGCATGTCCCATCAGATAGGTTTGACCTTTTAATTCAGCAAGGTTATAAAGATTGCATTTGGTTCTCAACCATTGTGCAAATATCTTTCCATTCTTTCTGATTTTGAAACCTTTTGAATCAAATGTGACCTTATAACCATTATCAGACATTTGGCTCACACTTAACAAATTATGCTTTAAACCTTCAACATATGGGACATATTTTTTGGAAGTTTCACCATCTAAAATTAAGATGCCTTTGCCACATATCTTAACTACAATGTTATCACCCAAACTCATAGATGGGTATGTGCAGGATCATGATGGGCCAAAAAGTGGCGATATGTAAGTGATATGATGGCCCATGTGGCTGATGAATTTTTTCTAACCCAAAATTGATGAAACGAAAAGGGTTTTTAAAGGAGATTCTCAGCTTTCCACCAATATAAATTATGCTTTATTTTGAATTTAATAAATAACTATTATTCTTTTTCTATTTGAATTACGACTAAAGTCCTGATTGATAGGCTGATTGAAAAACATCTATAACTTTCAAAAGTTATCACATTTTTTGAATCTGAGACATGCGTCACATCCTATGCTTCACATACTATATGATTAAAAAAATAAAAATTGAATTTCATGATGTTTTGACCAAGTTAGGGTGGTTAGACATACGATTTTTTAAATTTTCTAAAATTTGTAATAAAAAAATCATAATTAATCATTTAATTGAAAAAAAATTACAAAAAAATATATATCACATCGGGACATGAGTCCTCTACTTATATATAAAATATTGATGTTTTATTGTGGTTAGGGTGGTCAGACAGACACCCACTTCTTCTTTTTTCCCTGAAATTGAAGTACTAATGCATTGAAATTTCAAATTTTCACCAAATAGATTTTTATTTTTTTAAATTAAACCTAGTAGTTTAGAAACTACATTAAATTTTCTAGAGATTCTATTGTTACATATTTTTGAAATAATATAGATAACTTATTCAAATTTTTATGTCAAGTTTCCTAACTCGATTCTTCTAAATTTTATTGCCACTTAAGGGCCTATTTTTTCCATGATGATCCTGCACATACCCAGATCCTCCATTGCATTTATTGAGTTTGATGAACTTATTCTTATCTCCAATCATGTGTTTAGAGTAGCAACTATCTATCACCCAAAGATTTTTCTTCTTAGCATGCAGGGTTGTCTATGCAATCAATGATTGTGTGGATCTTTCTCTTTTATTTCCATACATTTTTGGTTTTCCCTTCTATCTTTTCTACTATCTCCTCCTTATTATCTAATTATTTGTTTGTCTTAGGAGGTAAGATATTCTTTTTCTCATTCTAAACATTTGGTTTTGTAAAATGTATTCTATAATTTTTTTCTATGTGACCAAAGTTATTATAATTATAGTAGACTATATTCATGTCATTTTAAGGAACAAATGAATTTCTTCTTTCAAAAATTGCACTCCTTTTAGTAATGATTCTGCACTCCCTAGACCTATGACCAAATTGATTACATGAATAAAAATATACATAAAAATATGTGGAATACCTGGTCATGGAATTTAGTACTAGAGGAGGGGGTCCGGTGGGTGTCCATCCTGTTGAGTTTCTCACCTTAGTAAACCCATCAACATCAGTCATCTTGAATCTTTTCTTGTTCTCTTGTTTAATAGGATCTGATTGGATATCCTTCTTGTCTACGATAGGCTTCTTTTCATCCTTCTCCCTTTCTACAAATTTCTCATTGCAGTCATTTTCCTTGATAGACTTATGGTGCAGGAGCACCTATGGGTCCAATGGGCCAAATATATTTTGTTTTTTTATTTTTTTAGGGTATTTTTGTGTCTAGTTGATGAAATAAGGTCCTAAGGACCATCTTACATGTTTTTTAATAGGTCCTTAGGTTGGAGGTTGAGCTTTGATGTAATTACAAGATCTCCTTCCTCACCATGTGAACTTGGTGCATCTAGGAAAGTTAAGGAATTAAGATGCCTTGATGCAACCAGGTGTTTGAGGGGAGTCACCTTGTTCTTATTATTAATTTGGATGTTCTTTGTGGTGTTTTAACACCTTTTTAAATGCACAATGTAATCGAGCTTATTGGAGTGTGTACATTGCCTTAACTAGGCAATTAGGAGTCTAGTTGGAATAATTCAAAAGTTAGTTGCATTCCAACATCCAAAAAATTAAAATTTTAGTTCGAGGACATTGGGAAGGAATTTTGGAGGTAGAAATAATCCTCTCATAGTCAAGGCATGGGTTGATGAATCATTGTTTTGAATTTCTAATGAAAAAGCTTGCTATTTTCTGGAAAATATTTGTAAATTTACTATTCTACTGCATGGTACGGCCTCTGTACGTACTATACAGGTAAAAACCTATTATGGTTGGATAGAGGAAAGACTTTAATTTCTTTTGGAGGTGATTTGACAAGTTTCCATTGAGTATAAAGGAAGATATCATCATTTTAGCAGGAACTAGTCTAAAAACCCTCAAAACTAGGGTTTTGATTGAAGAATGGCTCTTCCTTCCACCTCTACATTGTAACAATGATAATTCTTGATGGAATGGAAGATATTTGTTTATATTTTCATATTTGCAGGGTTCTGGAGAATGGCATGTTGTGTGGAGGAATTTTTGCAATGTTCTAGGCCTGGCATCCTCATGTGATAGGCCTAGATTGTGAAGCAAAAAGTGGAGTTTTTATTACCTAGGGTGATTTTGGTAGTGAAGACACTTAGGAATGATGGAAATACATGTGATTAACCTGTATGAATTTTAGTTAAGGCTTTGGGGTGAAGGGGAGAGCCTAGATAGTCAACTGTTCTGTTGTAGCCAACCAATTAGGCCTCTTGGAGCAGCGTTGTTTTGGTCCATTGCACCTTTTCCACTCACTGTTACAAAGGGATTCTTTGGGGACTTGTAGGGGCATATAATACCTGTCCAAGTTCATTGGTTTGGGCTTGGTACAAGTTCATATGTGAATTTTATTTTGACTGTCCTCCCAGGTAGCGCTACAAGCCTTATAGGAGTAAAGAGGCCTAGTGGTTAGAGCGATGAGGAAATGGAGTTTCCTAAGTGAAAATTTGAGTGTTATGGTTTGGTTTAGTCCTATTTAACATGTTCCAAGTGGATACAAGCCCTCTTGGTTTTTGGAGTCTGAGAATGCTAGGCGTGTTGGGTTTCGTCCTTGAAGGAATAATGGAGTTAATGACTCCTCATAAGAGTATTTGAGAGAAGCATTGTAAGAAATGTCTTTGCCAGTTGTGGTTGATTGTTCTCCTTCACTTCCACTTTGAATCATAGTGGTATCAGAGCTTGATTGTAGGTAGTTGTTGAAGGGAATACATCATGCCTCCAAAACCTAGACTGGTGGTTGCAAAGGAGTTGAAGGCCTTAAGAGAAGAGATAGAGGCCTTGAAAGCAAGAGACAAAAGAAGAGGAGTTTACAGGAGAAGTTCTCAAGGAGAGGATTTTTCTGTTACAATCAGGGATATTCATCAGCAAGTGAAGGAAACCCTTCAAAATAATGTGGAGAAGTACAAAGAAAAGGCAGATTTAAAGAAGAGGGATGTCCAATTCAAGGTTGGAGATTTGGTGATGACACACTTGAAAAAGGAGAGACTTCCAAAATGAAAGTATACCAAACTCATGATGAAGAAGATAGAACCTTGCAAGGTGGTCCACAAGTTTGGCCAAATTTCTTATGAAATAGAGCTACCTCATGGGGTGGCAATCTCTCCTATCTTTAACATATCTAATTTGTATCCTTTCAAAGCTTATGTGAATGCAGTTGATGAAATAGGTATAGCAAAAATCGTGGATGAATATTGGGTGAAGGAACTACCACCAAGCAAGGAAGGTCTGCAAGGAATATCTGGTCAAGTGGAAAGGACTACCTAAAGAGGATGCAACATGGATGTTTGAAAATGACATTAAACAACATGGGACTACAGTAGAAGACCTGATCTCAAAGAGGACTTGAGATTTTTCTTGCCTGGGAGTATGGTGTAGGAGCACCTATGAGTCCAATGGGCCAAATCTATTTTGGTTTTTTATTTTGTTTGGATCTTTGTGTCTAGTTGATGAAATAAGGTCCTAAGGACCATCTCACATGTTTTGTAATAGGTCCTTAGTTTGGAGGTTGAGTTTTTATGTAATTACAAGGTCTCCTTCCTCACCATGTGAACTTGGTGCATCTAGGCAAGTTAAAGGAATTAAGATGCCTTGGTGCAACCAAGTATTTGAGGTGATTCACCTTGTTTTTCTTGTTTATTTGGATGATATTTTTGGTGTTTTAACACATTTTTAAATGCTCAATGTAATTGGGCTTATTGGGAGTGTGTACATTCCCTTAACTAAGCAATTAGGAGTCTAGTTGGAATAATTCAAAAGTTAGTTGTATTCCAACATCTAACGAATTCAAATTTTAGTTGGAGGACATTGGGAAAGGTTTTGGAGGTAGAAATAAGCCTCTCATAGTCAAGGCATGGGTTGATGAATAATTTTTTTGAAGTTCTAATGAAAAAGCTTATTGTTTTCTGGAAAATCTATGTGTAAATTTCATGTTTTACTATGTGGTATAGCCTCTGTACGTACTGTATGGGTTAAAAACTATTATGGTTGGATAAAGGGAAGACTTGGCTTTCGTTTGGAGGTGATTTGATAAGTTTTCATTGATTATAAAGGAAGATATCACCATTTTAGCAGGAACTGGTATGAAAACCCTAAAAACCAGGGTTTTGATTGAAGAATGGCTCTTCCTTCCATCTCCATGTTGTAACAATGCTAATTATTAGTGGGATGGAAGATATTTGTGTATATTTTTAGGGTTCTAGAGAATGACATGTTGTGTGGAGGAAGTTTTGCAATGTTCTAGGCCTTGCATCCTCATGTGACAAGCCTAGATTGTGAAGCAAAAAGTGGATTTTTGCTTACCTAGGGTGATTTTGGTAGTGAATACACTTAGGAATGATGGAAATACATGTGAATAACCTGCACAAATTTGATTTAAGGCTTCGGGGTGAAGGGGAGAGCCTAGATATTCAACTATTTTGTTGTAGCCAACCAATTAGGCCTCTTGGAGTAGCATTGTTTTGGTCCATTGCACCTTTTCCACTCACTATCACAAAGGGAGAATTTGGGGCCTTGTAGGGGCATATAATACCTATCTAAGTTTAGTGGTTTGGTCTTGGTATAAGTTCATATGTGGATTTTATTTTTGTTGTCCTCCCAAGCAGGGCTACAAGCCTTATAGGAGTAAAGAGGCCTAGTGGTTAGAGCAATGAGGAAATAGAGTTTCCTAAGTGAAAATTTGAGTGTTATGGTTTGGTTTAGTCCTATTTGACATGTTACAAGTGGATACAAACCCTATTGTTTGTTGGAGTCTGAGAACCCTAGGTGTGTTGGGTTTCATCCTTGAAGGAATAGTGGAGTTGATGACTCCTCATAAGAGTATTTGAGAGAAGCATTGTAAGAAGTGTCTTTTCCATTTGTGGTTGATTGTTTTCCTTCCCTACCACTCTGCATCAACTTAGGCTTTTCTTCTGCACTAAACCTTTCATATATCTTTACAGAAGCATAAAAAAAGGAGCTTTGTCCTTTTTCTAAACCCAAACCTAATTTTTCTTTGTTTGTGGGCTTTGAGTGCTCAAAAATTCATTTAACATAGTTGACACACCTTTCAGTTTGAGTCCTTTCTCTATTTTTTCTTTTTCCTTTTCAAGATCTCCTCTTAGAGCAACAATCTCTTCTTCAATCTTTATGCATCTATCAACTTCAGCTTGGAGTTTGGATTGAATCACATCTTCTGCTCTCTTGGCTTCTTCTAGCTTCAAATTCAAATCTATCACATTCTGGGTAGATTCTTCTAGTTCCTTTCTTAGTTTATCTGACTCTTTTTGAGAAAGTTTCTTCTACTGCTTGTTCTCCCTTTTTAACTTATCAATCTCATCTTTGAGATAATCTATCTCATCTATAGCATAGATGGTTTCTCCTTCCAGATCAACTACTACTTCTTCACCCTCTTCAAGAAGATCTCCAGCATTTTCATTCTTTTTCTCCTCAGATTATTTTTCCATAAAGAGAAACTCATGGATTCTAGCAATAAAGGAATAATTATGTTCATCATATGAACTATTACAATCTAATACATCACTATCTTCTTGGATGTATAGACTTTTCTTTTTCTTTTGAAAGTTCTTATTCTTAGTGTAGTAGGGTTTCTTCATCTTATCATCTACCTCTAGTTTAGAGTTTCCTTTCTTATTGTAAGGAAATTTAGCAACGAAATGATCTACTTTACCACATTAAAAATATTTAAAAGGAAACTTACCTTTATATTTTTCAGATCCTCTTCTTAGTATTCTAATGAAGTTTCCCTCTTCTTCATCAATTTCATCATCCTTGATTGGAGTCGTTACTGCCTTTTCCCTTTTGGGAGACACATCCTTCTCCTTGTTGACAGTCTTGAAAGTAGCTTCTTTCTTGGATGGTTCTTCATCTCTCATCCTCATCTCATAAGTTGTGAATATGTTATGTAGCTCATTTAGAGATAGTTTATCTATTTCTCTCCCTTCTTCTATGGTTGAGATCTTACAATCATACTTGTATGTCATTGATCTGAGAACTTTCAATACAACTACATCCTCTTTCATCTCTTCTCCATGTCCCTTAATAGAGTTTGCAATATCATTAACTCTCATTAGATAGTCTACAATATTTTATTCCTCTATCATTCTTAGACCTTCAAATATAGCTTTCGGTATTTGCAGCTTTGCCAACTTACTTTGTCATCTCCTTCATAAATCTTCTTTAATTTATCCAGGAAATCTTGTGCATTCTTACAGTACATAGCTTTTATGTGCATAGACCTAGATAGACTATTCATAATATTGAACCATTCCTTTTCATTGTTCTCAAAGTCCTTTTTAGCTACAGGATCAATACGAGGTGTGGTAGGTGGTGTGTACCCAGTTACTACTGACATCCAAACATCAAAACCTAGGGATCCCAAATACCCTTTCATTAATATACTCCAATAGGAATAATTTGTTCCATCGAACTTAGGTGGCTTCATTGAGGAATATATTTCCTTATTGGCCATTTGTGTTCACAAAGTCAAGGAACTACCCAGGATGATTAAGCTTCTCCTAGGGAACCTAGGGCTCTGATACCAATTTTTGGAACGCAATAGTCTACTGAGAGGGGGGTGAATCAATAGATATTAAAATTATAGTCTTCTCAAAGCCTGTTTATGTAGACTACTTTCTTTAACCCTTAATATGAAGATATTAAGCATGTGATATAAAAATATAATCAAGCACACAACACATCACATAACACATGATATACATGGAAAACCCAAGATGGGAAAAACCACGGTGAGAAATGCTACTAGGATCTACTATCCTAATCCAGCCTCACAAGAAATGAAGTTAAATTACAATATTTTAGGGCACCAACCCAAGGAAGCATCAACTCCCTGATTTAGGAGCACCAATTGCAAAGAGACATCAATCCCGTACTCTAAGCACCAACTCAATACAAATGAGGCTACAACCTCTTATAACATGACAAGAACAAATATGCATATAAATGGTTCTACATAAACCTGAGATCCATCAATACATACAATACTTTGTTGCACTTATTGCAACTTACACTCTATTGCTATATCTGCACTCTCAACAACACATACCTCTATTTTTCACTCTCCTCTGCTCTGCACTTACTTCTCTACTGCATTCTCAACTGCACTTCGCTTTGTTCAACATAGAGTACACTCATTGAATTCTCACACTGCTTCTTACAAAACACTTCAAAAAATAGACAATACCTATTTTTTTTCTTTTTCACCAATCTGCAATTACTACCTCAAGATCCGCTTCATCTTCCAAATCACCCCTAGCATCATATTAGGGTTTCCCTTATCCATTAGCTTCACTAGAAAGCTACCAGTTCATCAAGCTAAACACCATCATCAAGACATCTAATAAGGTTTATTAGATATCACCATACCTATGCATCAAACCATACAACATTTAATTCAGTTACAGAGAATTCCCCTTCATTCTCTTTGCAAAACCCTAAAATCTGATTGTGCATTCAATGCGTTCTCCTGATTATTCGATTTGATCTTGATTTTTGTCTCTACAATCACCTATGCAATTTGTGCCGCCATTGTGTTCATCAAATCTCATTTACATTATTCACTAGGTATAGTTAGACCACTTAATTCTTTCCTATGTGTTAGTTTCCAGTTGAAACCCTCTTCACACTGAGTTAGTCATTTGTGATTACTACAATTCAAATCTAGGTCATCGATTTACTAACTTCACGCCATGATCCTGTGCTTTCCATTCACTGATGTAACTTTAAAACACAACCATCCAATAAACAATTGTTTAAATCTCCATCACCAATCTCCACTAACTATCGTTTACCATTGGATCAATCACCAAACAATATGCATCGTAGATCTCTTTATACCTTCTTGCCATATGTAGGGTCCACTAGGACACACATCCAAAATCCGTTCATCCTGTGATGTTTAAAGCAGGCCCACACAAACCTTGCGGGGTTAGCGGGTTTCTGCCATTTGTTAGCCACATGATCACTACACAACTCACAACAATGATTTGATTTGGTATACCAAGAAATCACAAACTGCCATCCATCATTGTCACAACCTTATCAGGTCCCACCAGAATTTGATTTCTTCATGTGTTGCCTTCATAGGTCCCACCATTCATCAACGGTTAATATCCAACCATCATGGATTAATCTTGACCATTCCTCGCTGACCATGTGGGTCTTGATTGGGCCCCACAAAAGTTCTAGTGGGGTATTCAAGCACCATCTGATCTCCAAGACATGATCCCCACCTATGGTCTCACAAAGGAAAATATTTGCATGGGAGTTATGAAATATTAAGGCACACAAAATTTGTTCAACCAATAAGCACAAGGTGGAGGGGCCAGTCACCCTCATGAATTCAAAGGCTTAAGTAGTAACTTTGACAACCTACAACCACCTTAACCAGTCAATGATGAATTAGAAGACCTTTATGCGCTCATGACTGTAACCCTAGGGTTTAACCAGTAAACCCTAATTATGACCGAGAGGAAACATAATTCATTTATGAGAGTGTTATACATCCTCTAGACTTGCACATCACATTTCGAAGAAGCTTTTAGAAAACCCATATCAGATTTGGTCTTTGATTTCTCTTCAGATGCGTGGAAGAATACTCTGTAATTTCATGATAACAATGCACCACATTGAGCAACATTTTGCAATTATCACATCTTTCCTGAGCCAGATCCTCAACATGCCATGATCCTATTTGGCATCAATGACATAACACTCTTTGCTAGGATTATTTCCATCACACTCTTGTTCTTCTTTGGACATCAAAGACAACAATATGGAAACATAAAGTTGATGAGGAAACAGTTGTAAGAAATGACTTGCAAATTGAAAAAGATACAAGGTTAAAAGATGATTTTTTAGTTAAGAATGTTGATAAAGAAAGAGTCTCCTTTGAGAGTGATTTTGAATAGGAGTATGATGAAGAGGATTGTGAAATTGATATTGAAGGTGAGATAATTTGTGCTCTTGAAGAGATTAAGAAACTCAGATTGGAGAATCAAAGTTTAAATTTGCAGCTCCATGAAGAAAATGTGCCGAAGACTAAAAATCTTTCAGACCTTCTAGAAGGAAAAGAGCTGATCATAAATGTGAAGGTGCAAGTTGAAGAAGTTAATAAAGTAGAAGAGGAAGTCAAAAATCAGTTCAAGGAAAAAGAGGTTGATTGTGAAAGATATGAGTTAGAGATAGTTTCTTTGAGAAAGGAACTAGAAAAATAATCTTCCAAATCACACAAGAAACTTCAATTTGAAAAGAGTATTGAGTGTTTATATTAGATGTTGAACCAACAAAAACATCAAAAGGATGTTATTAGATTAGTCTTTGAAGAAGGATAGTGTTCTAATGTCAAAAAAACTCCAAGGAAGAAGATGGATTTAAATTATCACTCTGCTACTCCAAATGTTGAAGACAAAAGAATTTTTACCTGCACAAATCAATAATCACAAGTTTGGAAGTTCTTTTTCAGAACAGTAGCAAAGGTCTAGGTTTGAAAATATTTTTTATGGTTATTGTTAGTCATGCTATGAGTTTGGTAATAGGGAAATGAATTATTGGATGCATGCAAGGAAAATGGGATGTAATAATAACTCCTTTGAATGGTTAAATAGAAGAAAAAAAATCATATGCTATAGTTGTCATAGGTATTGCTAAATTTTGTAGGAGTGATATAATGAAATAAGTTAATCACCATAAGAAGATAGGGGTTAAGAAGGTTTGGAGAAGGAAACAAGTGAAAGAGAAGGATGAATCTAATCTTTTTCATGTTGCACAAGAAACATTTATAACAGCTTAAAGAGTAGCATGAAGTTATGGGGAGATGCTTATATCTTTATCATTCAAACCCTTTATTTAGTAGCAAAGACATTGTATATTTTTAGTGTTTTGGTGTTCTGATGGTGGCAATAGTTATACTTTGATAATGTTGTTTGAGTCTTTGAAAATTCTTCAACTTCTTCTCTTTAAACAACTTGTTGTAGGTATCTACCCGTAGTTTTATGATAATTTCTCAGTACTACCACAGTGATCTTGTTGAGCAAAGAAATCCTTTGACAGTGGTATTTGCAAGGTAAAAAATGTGATAGTTTGACAATCCCAAAGAGAGAAAGTTTCTTTATGAACAAAAAGCTTCATAGAATAGCTTTATGTTAGATCAAAAGGTAATCAAAATGTTTTATCTATGATGTTTTCATTGAAATAAGTATATCAAGAATGCAAAAATCCTAGTATGTACAGTGACAGTGATATCTCTATTTCTCCGATGCTTTGATGATAGTTTATACTTTTCTTTTAATCACATTGATTGATATAATTGGTCTATGGTAGTGATATTTTTTCCTGGATAGTGTTTTGGTGGTAGTTCATTTAAAAATGTTTTACTATTTATATTCCTTCTCCTCCTATAACTTGTTGCAGGTGTAGTTCTCCTTGGATAGTTGGTTTGACACTAGTCTTCTTTTGAAAATGTTATGAAGATTATCTTGCATATGCCTAGTGGTCTATTCTAGTTTTTGTAACAATGGTATACCTCATACTCAATTGCATTAGTAAGTGACAGTTGTTTCCAATGATTATAATGTTGTACGGGGTCTTAACACATTGATGAATGATTCCAAGGATAGTAATAGTAGTTCTCATTATTTGGAAGAAGTTAGCATGGTGGATAATAGTTTATGTTATAACTAAATATTCTTGTTAGTATAATGAAAATGGCTAAGGAGTAGTTTAGAGAATAATGGTTCGCTCTTGATTGAAGCGGTTTGATCTTGATGATCATTGTAAGTGGTTCATATCTTTGCCCGCATATTTGACTGTAGATAGTGACCTCTTTCCAATTTGGCAATGTGATATCAATGCTTGTTTACAAAAGATTTGGGCTTGCACATTTGAAAAAAGTGAACTGCAAATAATTCATGCATAGTATCTCTACTTGTAAAGGATGTGATTGTGGGTTCATAGTGGTGATGTTCACTGTTCATTCTTCACTCAATTTTTGGTGCAGTTTTTTTAATGCATGCTCTTGACATAGTATGATTGGTACAGTGATATTTATGCTTGGCATAGTAATATTCATAACATAGTAAGAATTCAAGTATGCCTAGTTATTCCAATAGTGGTGATCATTTGAGAGATTGAAAAGACTCTTTGAAACATCTATCTCTAACTTGTGTATATTCTTGGATTGTTTAATCATCTTATGATTCTTGTGTTGATCCTTATTGTTTATTCATCATTATTGAGTTAACATTCTTACATGATTTTTTGTTATCTTTTTTGACAAAGAGTAGTATTAATCATAGCTTGATAACAGAGATTTGCAGCATGTATTAACAAATTCTTGTACAAGTGTTTGATGTGATTCTTGTGGTTCTTTGGCACTGTGAGTTCTTTCTTCCTTTGGCATTGGGGGAGTAGTGGCTGACACTTGGACAACAACTTGCATAGTTATTAGATCATTTTGGAGATAAGCGACCATTCACACTTGCTTGTGACATGAAGTGATAGTCCATATATGAAGTGATAGTCCATTCAAATGAAGTGACAGTACATTCACATGAAGTGATAGTCCATTCCTGATAGTGCAAGTCATTTCATCTAATAACACTTGCTTGGCTTTGTGAAATGACAGTGATAGTATTTGCACAAATTCTCTTGGACAGTTTCCTTTCCATTCACTTTCTTGGAACATATGTTTGAAACAACAGTGTGTACTTGCAAAATTGAAGTGTATTTTTCTTGAAACATAGTGACACAATAGTGTGCAAATGCTAAAAGTGGAAGCGGGCAGTGATATGCATCTTTTGTGAATAGTGCTACATAATAGTGCTCTGCAATTTCTATTTTCCAATATCTACTTTAGGGGAAGATTTTCATTTCTTTGTCATTGTTTTCAAAGGGGGGAGAAAATGGAAGTGTAGTAACTAAGTGAAAGTGTAATGTTAGTTTGACATCAATGCCAAAGGGGGAGTTTGTTTACTTTGGCATGATGTTTGTCATTGATGCCAAAAGTTGCAGAGGGTTTGTGAAGTTGAAAAGAGTTTGTGATGAGGTCATTTCATGATTTTTTAATGAGGTCCTTGATGCTATGATGCATATAACAGTTAAGGCACTTTATTATTCATGATAATGCTCAAGGTGTTTAATACCAATACTATGCAAGAGTTGCATGAGTTGCATTCTTTAAATGGTGTATTCATGGTTTGTATTTATAAGTCATCTCATGGTGTGTACAATGGTACATAGTGGTGTAAAAATGAAATTGATAAGCATTTGTCAAAATTGGAAGAAGTTTTCTTAAAGACTTGGTTGACGAAGGCATGCAAGTTTGTGTAAGGGTTTCACTATGCAAGTTTTTGACTTGAAGCAATATTCATGGTGAAAAAGACAGTACTTGGTTGATACTTTATTGGTGTTGAAGTAAAGGAAATGTTAGTGCAAGATTGATGCATTGGTTAGTTAGTTGATACAAAGGGTTATTATCTCATGACAGTATATGACAACTTTTTCTACAAGGTGATTGTTGATCACAAGTGTTTATGACAAAGACATATTTGTAAAACCCTAAAGATATAGGGTTTTGAATTCTTGGAGATCTCCAATGTTAGTTCCTTCTTACTCTATGTTTTGTAGATGATTGAAGGAACAAACTAAAGTAAATATGCCTATTCTCTCGACCTACAACAAAATTTTATCAGCCTAGCAAATGTCTTATTCTCATTACATTATTTTTAATATTTCAAGGATTTTTTTTTTGAAGGAGTATCCCTCAGGTATCCTTGATATAATGATCTAATTCATAGTTTTGAATTGTAGTTACCTTGAGAAAGGGAATACAATGTTTATTATGATCAGTTTTTGGTTTTTGAGTAACCATCTTCTTTCATTAAATTGTATTCACTCAAATTTTTTTGCAATGGAATTAAAAAATAATGGTTTTGAGTATCCTCAATAATGTTCTTTAAAATGTGATGAAAAAGAATTGTGTTTAGGGTTAGAAAGTGATGTTAATTGAAAGTGTTATCTTATGCATGGAGTTGAGGAGAATGAGTGTATTGAATTGGTGAGTTGATTGTTTAATTGTGGAGACAATACATAGAGAAGAAGACTACAATGGCAGAGTAATCATGCACTATAAAGAACTTTTATATGTCAGTGTCTAACAATGTGTAATGACTATACTCAAGTTTTTTTGTGTTTCCCTATTCAGTTAAGGGTGTTTTTTGTTTATGATGGATGAACTCAAATGGTCTATAAAAATATGTTGAAGACAATGCATAGATTAAGAGTTTGTCTTTCTTTGATTGAAGTATAGTCTGATTCAGGTCATTGATACTTGAAATTTGATTCGATAGTGTGAAAAAATGCCTTAGATGAACAAATATCCATGTGATTGTAAAACTGTCTAAAGTTTATTATTATATTTGTGTAAGAGTTATTTTTATATCATCAGAATATTGTAGTCAAGATAAGTGGCTGAGTCTTTTTGGTTGATGAAACAAGAGAATTCTTGTAAAGAGTTTTTTTGTGTAGAGGAGTGTTGTGGAGAGATAAGAGCTTATCTTGTTATGAAATTTAATTGGAGAACCTTGTATTATTGGAGTGTTAAGAGGATATTTTTGTAATATTTCTTCATGCTATAAGTCTGTTGTCAAGGGAACATAAGAGTTTGTGAGTCAAGGTGTTGAAGGACTGTGTTGTTGGTGAATATTATAACAGGGTAACCCCCTAAATTTATACCTCTTCTTTCATTGGAGATTGGTCATTAATACCATGGAGGTTTTTCCAGTGAGGCTGTGTTTCTCCAAGTGAGGTTGTATGTTACCAGTGAGGTTGTTTTTTGTTATTAAGGTTGTATTTTTCCAATGAGGTTTTATTTTTCCAGTGAGGATGTGTTTTTCTAGTGAGGCTATAACTAGTGAGTGTTCATTGTCAGTGAGTCTATAATTAGTGATATTACTTTTGTGCTAGCGAGGCCTAATAAAATAAACTTTCAGAGTGGTTGTTTCTCCCTGTAAAGGGTTCTCCACTCATAAATCACTGTGTTATGGTTTCTAATTATTTGTGGTCTATTTGGTCTTCATGTTTAAACATTTTGTCTTTTGTATCTTTCATCACTTGAATTTATTTATCAAGCAGTTCACATTTCCTATCTAATTGGGTTAATTTCAACATTTGAACTTCTAAGTTATAACAAAGAAACTAGGTGCATAAGTCTATGAGAAATATTTATTTTAAAAAAAAAAACACTGATTCACCCCCCTCTCAGTGTTTTCCATACTCCAACAATCACTTCATAGCCTTTACATTCCATTCATTTCCATATCCAAAATTTCATATCCTTTCCTCACATATCGAATACATTTCATAAGCCATTTATATGATTTTCTTGAATCTAATCAATGTGTTTCATTCCTTTCTTCTTTGCATCCATCTAGGTCATTCATATTTCTAAATCTTGCATATAATTTTCTATCTACATCTCAAAAATGATCACTTCATAGCCTTTCCATTCCATTCATTTCCATATCCAGCCTTTCATATCCTTTCCTCCCATATCTAATACATTTCATAAGCCATTTATATGCTTGGCTTGCTTTTAATCAATGTGTCACATTCCTTTCTTATTTGCATCCACTTAGGGTCATTCATATTTCTAAATCTTGCATATCATTTTCTATCTACATCTCAAACATACCTTCATCTATCATAGCAAGATTGACACCATATCATATCAAAATCAAGATCAAGGAAATATCAAGGCTATGTAATAAACGTCTGAGGGAATCAACCATATGAAGAGTCCATGTCCAAGGTGAGATTATTTCATTTCATGAATGCATTATATTTTATCTCTTAGACACAATTGAGGTTTACAATTGGTGTTTATAGATCTCAAGTGTTAACATTTTCATGCATAAGTCTGAAATATGTGTCTTCTTGCTTGAAAAGCGTTACAAATTTTTTCTCAATTGTTGTGACTAAAAAAAGTATTGCAATGTTGTTTTATACTTGTAGCAACTAAAAAAAATGAAAGAGCTAAGTTAAAATTCTAGCTTGGGGGTCCTATATCTCATCCCAAGCATATAAGAGCATATAGGAAGTATTTTTTACTAAGTTACAAGGATAAAAATTAGGCCAACCTCCTTTGCATGCCAAATAAGCTTCCTTGTTTGACTTAGTCTCTTCAGCTCCTTGAAATGTGCTCTAGTTGGTTATGAGGCTTCTGGATTTGTTGAAGAAGTTGAATTGCCCCTAGATTCCTGTAAACTTCCCTTATAAAGCTCAAAATGCTCATTGATGTCCCAATTGCTACTAAACTACCTTGACTATTCCATAATCCCCTCACTACATGATTTCTAGATGCTCTTAACTAATCATTATTTTTCAAACTATTGGTACATGATAATGGAGCATGTTTCCTATCTTTCTCTTTTGTATGGCATAGATAAATCCTTATATTTATGATCATTCTTCATTTTTTAGCTATAGGTTGCTACTCAAACCTTCATAGTATATTTGTTGACTATGATTAGGTCTATAGAACACTTTTAAAAATTCTCATTGCTTGTTCAAGGTCCCAAGGCTGAAATATAAGTCATCTCTTCACACTGTCAAGACACCTTAATTTCCACCAACAATGAATATCTACCTTGTCTATTAGAAGGTTAGAAATTTTATTCTCGACATGATTAACACCTTCACAACTTATTGGTTATTACCTTTAAGATTCTACCATATTTGGGTATTTCCTTGAATTGTCTTCAAATCTGAGGTATGTCTACAACCCTTTGTGGAATTCCATCAAATAGTCTACATGCCTTATGTATAATTCAAAATTTTGCATACATGTCTACCAGGGAACTTGTAAATGCAACCTTTGATAAAATTCCATTTTATATAATTCTTTGATGGATGCTCATGCCCCTTTTACTTTCATATGTCTCTGTCTTATGACTGCTCATCCCCATTTCATCTTCCCTAAGGTTGATTGTCATATAAAAAACCTCTCTATATTCTTCATGACACTATCCTTCTCAAAACCATTATTTTATCTCTATGTTGTAGTTTTCCTCTATCTCCTTCCTTCTTTATACTCTATCAGTTCACTCTTCAATGTTGGCATACCTATTCATTCATACCATTGTATCATATCAGGCATTTTCATTGCTTCTTATTTGGCTTTCAACACTACCCATGACATGTTATATTTGATAGTTGAATGATTATCTTTGATCATAGTGGTTATCCTTTTGGAATGACTATCCCATGCTTACATTTAATTTTTCTCCTTTTTACCCTTGAGAATGGTGAATGTCGTGTTGATTTTGAGAGCCAACTATTATGATTTTTTTTGTCTGTTAACTATTCTTTGAAAACCTCACCTAATGCCTTCTCAAATTCTACCCAAGATTATTTTTTAGGGACTGTTAACATCATTATTTGAGTGCTACTGCTATTATTATAGAAAAAACTACCTTTTCAATAATCATATGACACCATTATCATAGGTCTAACTTTCCATTTTCATAATTTGATATTGTATAGTCATTTACTCTTTTTCATATCACTGACCATACACCTTTGATGATGAAGATTTCTTCTCATGAATGTCCCTAAGTTTGTTACTCCATAAAGCATTTCTTTTCATTATGTTCATCTTCAGAATAATACTATCCTTGACTTTATTGTCTAATATATATTTTTTTCTTTTGATTGCCATAATGAATTTCATTAATAAGACTATGCTAGGAAGCAAGGAATGTCCTCTTTTCATGGCTTTCATCATAAGGGACTATCATAGATTGTCAAAGGTTTCCTTTTTGTCCTTATGATGACTATTCATTACTTACCACTATCATAGGTCTTCTCTACCTTCTACTTCACTATAGGTCTTGGTTGCTTCATGAATTTATCATTTTCCATGACTGATTCATGCCCCTTATCATATACTAGATTATTTTTATAACCATCTCTTTGTAACCTATTGAAGAAATCACTGCTTTTTCAGTTTGTGTATCTTCATATGCTTGTCTAATAGTCTCAATATTAGTAATATAGGCTTCTCCTTCTTCACCTTTAACCTTCAAATATTTGACAGCTACCCATTATCATGATGACTACTCTATGATTGAGTGTCATTAAACTTCTTTTTAAGGGGTACTTGATTGAGTTCATTTTATTGAATTTTTGGAATGTCATTAATAGGTTTACTATGTTCAATATTTTAATCTCATTTCTCATATTTTCTAGCACCTTGACTGTCATTTCACTTGGGGACTGTCATACTACCACTTTATTCAATGTCAACCTATCAAATCAAGATAGCTACAAAGAGTGAATCCAACACTCATTATTCTCTATATTTGTACAATCACCTTCATTATAACTTCTAACTAATAGTGATGATAGAAGTGTGACTATAGTTGATTAATACTCCATCAAAGTTGTCTATACTATGTCAAGAACCTTCTCCTTTAATCAAAAAACATCTACAACCATAATTCTTCCTAGGATTTGTAATGATTTTATATGTACTTGCACATAGAGTAGTACTAAAATCTTCAATAAAATGGCTATTGGGTCACTTTTAGCTTCAATTTAATATGCAAGAGCCTTGCCATAAGAATGAAAAACTATTCATTCAATGAATTCACTACCATTTGTCAATTTGAAACTGTTGTCTTTTCTTCATGATGGCTATCTTTTATCATGTACCATCAAAATACAACCAAAATAAATGTGGTGTCATGGTGATGGAATTCATGGAAATCCATATAGTAGCAAGGTAGCAATATGGATTTTCATGACATTCCATCACCATGAGACCACATTTCTTTAAGGAATTTTATCAAACAGTTCACTACCTTCTCTATGTTATTTCTTACTATTATGCTTTGATAGATTTTTCCAAGCATCCATAGCTTGTTCAAAAACACCTGTTTTAGGATTTTAGCCATAGCAGCAAGGAAGTGAACTATTTGATAAAATTATTTGGTAGACATGTATGAAAAATGTGCTAGCATAGACAAGGCAGTAAACTATTTGATAAAATGCCTCAAAGAAATGTGGTCTCATGGTGATGGAATTCCATGACAATCCATATAGAAGTAAGGCAACAATATGGATTTTCATGGTGTTCCATCACAACGAGACCACATTTCTTTAAGGAATTTTATCAAATAGTTGACTGCCTTGTCTAATATATTTCTTACTATTATATTTTGATAGATTTTTTCCAAGCATTTGTAGCTTGTTCAAAAGCACCTATTTTAGGCTTTTAGCCATAGAAGCAAGAAAGTGAATTGTTTTATAAAATATCTCAAAGAAATGTGGTATCATGGTGATGAAATTCCATGACAATCCATATAACATCAAGGCAATAATATGGATTTTCATGGCATTCCATCACCACAAGACCACATTTCTTTGAGGCATTTTATCAAATAGTTCACTACCTTGTCTATGCTATTGCTTACTATTATGATTTGATAGATTTTTTCCAAGCATTTGTAGCTTGTTTAAAAGCGCTTGTTTTAGGCTTTAATCCATAGTAGCAAGGAAGTGAACTATTTGATAAAATTATTTGCTAGACATGTATGAAAAATGTGGTAGCATAGACAAGGTAGTGAACTATTCGATAAAATGCCTCAAAGAAGTGTGGTCTCATGGTGATAGAATTCCATGGCAATATATATAGTAGAAAGGTAGAAATATGGATTTTCATGGCATTCCATCACCACAAGACCACATTTCTTTGAGGAAGTTTATCAAACAATTCACCACCTTTTTTATGTTGTTGCTTTGTATTATGCTTTGATAGATTTTTCCCAAGCATCTATAGCTTGTTAAAAATAACCTATTTTAGGATTTTAAACATAGAAACAAGGCAATGAGATATTTGATAAAATGCTTTGGTAGACATGTATGAAATGTGTTAGCATAGACAAGGCAATGAGTTGTTTGATAAAATTCCTCAAAGAAATATGGTGTCATGGTGATGGAATTCCATGACAATCCATATAGCAACAAGGAAGCAATATGGATTTTCATGGCGTTCCATCACAATGAGACCACATTTATTTGAGGAATTTTATCAAATATTTCACTGCCTTGTCTATGCTATTTCTTACTATTATGCTTTGATAGATTTTTTCCAAGCATCCGTAGCTTGTTCAAAAGCACTTGTTTTAGGCTTTTAGCCATAGAAAAAAGGTAGTGAACTATTTAATAAAATTCCTCAAATAAATGTGGTGTCATGGTGATGGAATTCCATGACAATCCATTTAGTAGCAAGGCAACAATATGGATTGTCATGGTATTCCATTACTACAAGACCACATTTCTTTGAGGAATTTTATAAAACAGTTCACTACCTTGTCTATGCTATTGCTTACTATTGTGCTTTGATAGATTTTTTCCAAGCATCCATAGCTTGTTCAAAAGCACTTGTTTTAGGATTTTAGCCATAGCAAGAAGGCAGTGAAATATTTGATAAAATGCTTTGCTAGACATGCATGAAAAATGTGGTAGCATAGACAAGCCAGCAAACTGTTTGATAAAATGCTTTACTAGACATGTATGAAAAATGTGGTAGCATAGACAAGGTAGTGAACTATTCGATAAAATGCCTCAAAGAAATGTGGTCTCATGGTGATGGAATTCCATGACAATATACATAGAATTAAGGAAACAATATGGATTGTCATGGAATTCCATCACCACAAGACCACATTTCTTTGAGGCATTTTATCAAATAGTTCACTACCTTGTCTATGTTGTTGCTTAGTATTATGATTTGATAGATTTTTCCAAGCATCTGTAGTTTGTTCAAAATCACTTGTTTTAGGATTTTAGCCATAGTAGCAAGGCAGTAAACTATTTTATAAAATAATTTGGTAGACATGTATGAAAAATGTGGTAGCATAGACAAGGCAGTAAAATTTTTGATAAAATGCCTCAAAGAAATGTGGTTTCATGGTGATGGAATTCCATGACAATCCATATAGCAGCAAGGCAACAATATGGATTTCCATGGCATGCCATCACCATGAGACCACATTTATTTTAGGCATTTTTTCAAAAATTTCATTGCCTTGTCTACGTTATTGCTTACTATTATGCTTTGATACATTTTTTCCAAGAATTTGTATCTTTTTCAAAAGATCCTATTTTAGGCTTTTAGCCATAGCAGTAAGGCAGTGAACTATTTGATAAAATACTTTGATAGAAATGTATGAAAAATGTGGTAGCATAGACAAGGTAGTGAACTGTTCGATAAAATTCCTCAAAGAAATGTGATCTCATGGTGATGGAATGCCATGACAATCCATATAGCAACAAGGCAACAATATGGATTTTCATGGCATTCCATCACCACATGACAACATTTCTTTGAGGCATTTTATCAAACAGTTCACTACCTTTTCTATGATGTTGCTTACTATTATGCTTTGATAGATTTTTTCCAAGCATCTGTAGCTTATTCAAAAGCACCTATTTTAGTATTTTATCCATAGCAACAAGGCAGTGAACTATTTGATCAAATGCTTTGGTAGACATGTATGAACAATATGGTAGCATAGACAAGGCAGTGAACTGTTTGATAAAATGCCTCAAAGAAATTTGGTCTCATGGTGATGGAATGCCATGACAATCGCTATTGTTGCCTTGTTGCTATATCTAGATTGTCATGGAATTCCATCACCATGAGACCATATTTCTTTGAGGAATTTTATAAAATAGTTCTCTACCTTATCTATGCTACCACATTTTTCATACATGTCTACCAAATAATTTTATCAAACAATTCACTGCCTTGCTTCTATGGCTAAAATCCTAAAATAGGTTCTTTTGAGCAAGCTACGAATGATCGGAAAAAATCTATCAAAGCATAATAGTAAATATGGATTGTCATGGAATTCCAACACCATTGCTAAATAGTAAATATGGATTGTTGAAAAAATCTATCAAAGCATAATATTAAATATGGATTGTCATGGAATTCCAACACCATGGTCTTGGAATGCCATGACAAGCCATATACAAGCAATAGAAATAGTTACATAAAAACAGTTCATTGCCTTTTTTATCATTGGAATGCTATGAAAATCCAGATTTTCTATTATTCTTTGATAGTAAATATCCAATGTTTTCCAACAAGCATATACATGCATAATATGATTGCAAGTTGGAAAACATAGTGTGAGGTGAGTATATGTCTGCCAAAACATAATGGCAACCCATAGATAAAAAATAATACATAGAAACAATTCATTTGATTTTCTATGGCTTGTCATGGCATTCCAATCACCATGGTGTTAGAATGTCATGAAAATCCATATTTACTATTAGGGTAGGTGCAAAAAGTTGGGGGGCCAAAAAGTGGCAATTTTTTTTCTAAAAATAAATTGAAAGGCTATAACACGAGCATGTTATAACAAAAAAAAATCAAATCGAATTCATTTCATTTCACTATCATATTTTCTTAGCTCGTGGCCAGAAAACCTTGTGATAGCACATTCGCATTGTGGAGAGGTCAAATCCTACAATTTTTTCACCAAATCTTTGCAATTTCTTTGTCAAGATGCCACCACGTCAACAAGGAGGTTGAAGGAGTAAGCATTGTTTGTTTTTTTGTGAATTTATTGTTAAATAGGTAAATTTAGATTATTTTTTATGTTCATTTCTTTAATTTACAGGATTTGAAAATCAACCTAAAAATCCTCTTCAACATCCTTCTCCTCCTCATGAACAAGCACACGAATAAAATCTTGATGAATAACCATAGTAACAAACTCCTCCAAAAATTCCTCAACATCCTCCTAGAACTCAACAAAATTTAATGGGGGAAGTAAAAATAAATTAAAAAATTGAGGAGTTAATTGTGAGGTTGAACGATCCCATAAGTTCATCCTTGGAAAGAACCAAGCTTGCAAATTCACTCCAAGCCATGTTAACAAAAGTAGATGCAATTAGCAAGAAATTAAGTGGTTAGGTGGATAAGAGGTAGGAGTGTACATATTTTTATATAAATAAACTATCATACAAACAAGTAAAACATAAAAAAATTACAAAATATGACTTGTGCTCACTATTCACTAACCCACATACAAATCAAACTCTTTACCTTAATAGAAAGAGGTTTCCTATCCATTGGTGCAGCCACCAAGGGACTAAGGATAATTTTTGGAAGAGGTGGTGGATTTTTTTTTACCATCCACCATGCAACAATAACAAGGCCCCCTAATATTTCTTGAGGAAAATCTACTACGATTTCATCCTCAACAAAATCCCCAACTTTTTTGATATGTGGGACTTTTAGGGGAGAGGTGGTGGGTCAGCATAGGATAGAATAGGAGCACATCAGGATCCTCAATGGTAAGGGAGATGAGCACTCACTAGGTCAACTTATGAGCATGTTGTTACCCCTTCATCGTGAAGGAGAGTGATAAGGTGGACACTCTACAATCTATTAGCTCTATGACCCAGAGTATCATCCAACATGTGAGTCTTGTAGTACAACACCAACCAAGGGAGAGTTCGAGGGGTAGGGTTCCACCCATTCTTTTCAGGTTTGCAGGTCAGCCTATACATATGAGCCCACAAATAGTCAGGAGGCTAGTGCACAAGATATGTCTGCAGCTACCTAGTTGGTGATGACAAATGCCATGTTGAATGAGGCTTTCGACCTCGATATTCAAGTAAATGTTAGCATGTGCATTGAATTTAATTTATTAAATGTCATTTTTTGAAATACAAGATTAACTAATTTAGTTTAATGATTGTAATAAAATTTTAGGGTCATAGTATTGATACTATTTACACCAGCCCTCCACTTGTTTTTCACTCCATTGCATCTACTCCAGAGGTATGTAACTAGTAAAAAATTATAAATATTACATGTGAATAAAATTGATATATGAATGGTATTCTAATATTTGATTTTGGATTTTGAATAGCTTAATATTCGAGGTTTCATGACAACACCTCCTAGTGTCAGTGGAGTACAAACCTTCACACAAGTAATAGAATAAAGAGTTTAACTAATGAATTGTACTTAATATATTTGTGTAGTTTATATTCATATTATGATTACATTGCATTGCACATCTTTCAAAATCAAAGCATTACTTCACATTGCATAACTAATAACTAGATGTTGATAGATGACAAAATTTTAATTACAATATAGTTTTTTAGAAAGTCAACATAAGAAGTGATGTAATTAATTCACATAGCATAAGTAATAACTAGGAGCAGCTACTAATTACATTTTCTTGTCATGGAATTCCATGAGACCACATTTTATTGAGGCATTTTTTCAAATAGTTCACTACCTTTTCTATGTTATGGATGCTTGGAAAAAATCTATGAAAATATAATAGTACGGAATAGCATAGACAAGGCAATGAGTTGTTTGAAAAAATGCCTCAAAGAAATGTGGTCTCATGGTGATGTCCATTACCATGAGACCCAATTTATTTGAGGCATTTTTTTTTCAAATAGCTCACTACCTTGTCTATGCTACCACATTCTCAATACATGTCTACCAAAGAATTTTATCAAACAGTTCACTTCCTTGCTACTATGACTAAAATCCTAAAATAGTTGCTTTCCAACAAACTATGGATGCTTGGAAAAAATCTATCAAAGAATAATAGTAAGCAATATCATAGACAAGGAAGTGAATTTTTTGAAAAATTCCTCAAACAAATGTGGTCTCATGGTGATGGAATGACATTCCATAACCATGAGACTACATTTTGTCAAGGAATTTTTCAAACAACTCACTGCCTTAAGAATAGAAACCAAGCCTTTAGCCAAAATTCCCCTCCAAATCCTTTTCAAGGTCCTCATCCTCATCCACAATTTACCAATCCATGGAAGCTTCCACCTCTTATTCCACTTACATATCCCATATCAATAAAATCCACATCACCCCACTTTTGCAAAGCAAATTCATCCTATGTCTCTCATAATAACTTCCTCCAAGGACTGTTTGCAAAGGTGGTTGTTTTCCCATGCAAAAACAAAGTGGTGAAATATTCCCATATCATGCATCCACCTTCATCACCCCCACATCAAGGTAAACCCTAATACCCTAAATCTTAAATGAATCCCCTATTAATCCATCTATCCAAGTTGAAGAGTCTATAAAACCTTCCTCCCTCATGTCACCATGCATATCAAATGAACTATGTCCATCTCCTAATCCAAAGCATGCTAACATAGATTCCCCCCCATATAAAGATCAAGGAAACCCTTCTCCTACATCATATGATCCCATTCCATCCCATGTTCCCATTTCCAATCAAGAAAAACGTATCCATTCCATCTCATCTACTGATATATTTCTATCTCAAGAGCAAGATATCCCTTCATCCCCCCTCTCACAATCCCCTCTCCCCCACATCATCTAATGACATCCTTCTGTGTCTAGATCAAAGTACCTCTTCCACTCCATTGTATGATCACTCTTGAAATGTGGTCTTAAATTAAACCTTCCACCCCATCTAATGATCTTCTTACCCTCATGATCAAAACACCCATCCCTCTTCATCTCATGATCCCCCTCCATCTCATAACCAAGACCACACTATACCATCCACCCCATCCCAACATAATAGCATACAAAAGGAAATGAAATGTTTGAAAAAAATGCCTCAAAGAAATGCAGTCTCATGGTGATTGACACCATGAGATCTCATTTCTTTGAGGCATTTTTTTGAACAGTTCACTGCCTTCTTTATGCTACCACATTTTTTGTACATGTCTACCAAAGAATTTTATGAAATAGTTCACTGCATCACTGCTATGGATAAAATCCTAAAATAGGTTCTTTCGAACAAGCTATGGATAGGTAGAATAGTAAGCATAATAGTAAGAAATATATAAATCAATAAGTACTAAATTTTTTGTTGATTATCTCATACATTATAAGCCATGACCTGCATCACTTTTCTACTTTTTATGATTGAATAATTTTTTTCTTTACTTTTAGATGTTGGAAGCAGAATCGCCTCCAGATGTGGATAGGGTAATGGAGAAAGGTGTATCTTGAGCAATAAAAAGCTCGATGCCTCTCACAAGGGTATGAGGCAGATTAGTAAATTTCAAATTACATTCATTGTTATAGTTGTTAGTTAGTGAAAAATCAAATGATTATTGATTCATAGTTTAATCTCTATTTGGATGATTTTTATAGGACTTGGGCACACCATAGGATGAGCATGCAAATATTTTGCATGAGGAGATAATTTTTTTAGTGGCAGTAAGTGATTAATTTGTTAAATATATCATTTTTTATAATGTAATTTGTATATATTTATGTTACCAAAAAGTGTAGCCTTTGACACTTTTCACTCATTTGGACCCTTGCCTATGGATTTTGGACCTCTTTTTATCCCTTTCCAAGCCTTGTGTTAGGGTGTTGTAAGGTGTTGTAAAACATTTTCACACTTCCCTAGGCTTGTCATCACTAATTTAACCCTTTCTTATGCCAAAAATGATCCCTTAATGCTCTCATAGGCAAGAATTAAGTGTGTTTTGTGAGACAATCCCGAAAAACATTATTAATCAAATTTTAATCTTCAACAACCACTCAAAAATTCCCAGGTGGACTAGGGCGCCACCTTGGGTGACCTAATCCCATGTGGCTTGAAAATAAAATTTAACTTAATTTTCTTTCAGGATTTTACCTCCAAAACCGTAAGATCGGCCTGTGAGGTGTTATTTCAAGGAAATTAGGGCATAAATTGTATAAATAAGGGTTTTCTACCTCATTTTGTACCTCATAAGTCTCATTTTTCTCCTCTCTTCTTCTCCTCACCACTCTTCTCAAGCAAGCTAGGGTTTGCATCCTAAGTCACCAAAACATCTTTGCTGAAGAATTCAAGGGTTGGATTATTGCAGCAACTCAAGATCAACCATCATGGCAAGGTACTAAATCTATTATTTCATGTTCATACTTCATTACATAGTCTCTTCATTTTTGTTTAATTACTATCAATGCGGTTTGACTAAGGCAAACCCCTAATCTCTAACCCTAACATTTTCCTTGTCTTTGCATGTGTGTTTTGCGCGTTGTATGCAGATTTGGCAAAGAGTAAAGTGTTGAAAAGGGTACCATCATTCCATCTACATCAACTCAAGTCACAAAACCCTAGGAGGAGCTAAAAGGACAACTTGCAGGTCATTTTCTAAAGATTCAAACACAGATCTCTATAGAAAAGAGAAGTGTGAGTGGGGATCCACAAATTCAAACCTCGGAACTCCCGAAAGTACCAAGAGGACTAGATCACCATCATTGGCGACCTTGTCCCTGTACCAGGCCTGAAAAATGGTTTTGACATTTTTGGATACCCTTTTAGCAGAAATCCATTCTGGCAGATTTTATCGAGAGAAGGACTAGGTTGCCCATTTTGGAATAAATGTCCCTGTGCAAATTTTTGGTAGATTCCATAACACTCTAGAGCTCCTCATTTGCAAATTTCTATACCCAAGTGCACCATATCTTCTATTTCCAATTTCTTTCCAGTATTGCATACATCTAGGTCATTTAGCTTAGTTTGCATATAGTTTACATTTTCTTACTTGCTTACATTATTTAGTTTAGTTTAGTTCATTTCATTTCAACACTTAGCCACACTCCACACACACAACTTATCCCCATACAACCCTATCTTTGAATGAACTCACCAGAAAAACACAATCATTAGTGTGAAAGAGAGCCATTCCACAAACCAAGAGCTCCTAGGTGAAAAACCCTAGGAGCCTATTTGGGGAATCCTCTTTCCCTAAAAGAATTCATTTTTGGTGGTTCATTTTGGTGAAATCAACTTTCAAAAACCCTTCTTTTTTGATTTAGAGTCCCTTCTCACCCTAGATTCAGTTGGCATTGTATCTTGCATTGTTTAATTTGCCTTCTAGGGTTTCACATTTTGGAATGCATGGAAGTGCATATAATTTTCCTTTTTGCATCTCAAATCCTTACCAATCATACAAAATATACCTTTATATTTCTCTTCTGGTCATCCAACATCATAACCCCTCAAAACAGTGCCAAATTTCTTGAAGCTTAAAAAAAATCCTAAGTAGGACTAATTCGCCATTCTGGGCGACCTAGTCCATGTCTGATTTTTTCACTGGTTGTTACAACATCAAAAACCTCATTTTTGTGCTTCCTAGGCCTCCTAGTATCATATACTATAAGTCTGGAAAGTTCTAGGAACATATGTTTTATGTTTCTCAATCAAAATCATCAATCTAGGGTAGTCATTCTTGATATACCTTGATCATTACATCTAAATTTTTTTACATTTCTGAAATTGTGCATAACGTTGAGAAAATTACTTTTCATTTTTTCTTATAGAATGTTTCTATGCATAAAATTTTGCTTAAGTTTGCTAAAATTACTTTTCATTCTTTCATATACATTGTTTACATTCTTAAAATTTAGCATACATTGGATAAAAATGTTTTGTATACTTGAATCTACATTGTTTATATTGCTGAAATATTGCATGAAATTGTTACATATATTTTTCCTTTTTGTTCAAACAATGGTAGTACCATACTTATCTAGATATGCTAAGAAACCTTCCCTACCTTCTCCCTCTAAAATAATTTTTGTGATAGAGACTACAACTTTAGGCATTCCTAACGATCATGTTAGTTCTTCTCCTAATATCTCCCCTACAGGCAAAGAAGATATTTTGGTGTTTGAAGAACCAATCAATGAGAATTATGAGAATTCTAATTGTTTCTCTCCTCTTACCTCTCTATACAAAAAATACAACACAACCATAAAGAATCATGACAATAACATTTGTCCTTCTCCCAGTATCTCTCCTAGTTGTGAAGATGATACTTTGTCGTTAGAAGATACAATTGATGGCAGTCATGAGTATCTTAGTTGTCCCCATTTCCCTAGGGAATCCCTTATTAAACAAGGTTATTCAACCTATTATCATTACCCTACTTTCAATTAATTCCCTTTAGAGGAACCAACCTTTAAATTTGAAGAACATTTGGTTTGTCGTTCTCCTGAAAACTCTACTCCTAGGGAGAATATCATGGTGCAAGAACATGTGAACCTTGATACCTATCCTTCAAAAACTAAAACTTCCCTAGGTGAAGATAATCACATGCCATTAGAATCCCCTTCACTACCAAGTCATTCAAATAAAGAAAATATTCGTGAGGTTCTGGCGACACAAGTGGGATCTCCTTTAATTAGTGAGCTTCCTAAGTCCCCTCCCACTAGTGAATCACACAAAAAACTAAGAAATATCTTGAAATCTATGATGCAATCTCATCATAACAATTTTTTGCAGCTGCTAATTTTTAACTTAGTGACTCAAACATATAGGGAATCACACATCACTCCTATGCCATTTTATCAACTTAGAGTCCCTACTGTTGAGGATCTTAAAAACACTCCTGTCGATATATCTGTATGGAAACTTATTCAACTTTCACCTACATTCAAATTTCTATTTCGATAAATTTTGCAAATATAGATGGAGGAGATCCAATCTTACATAAAATAGAATAATATCACATCCTTCTCTCATCCCATGCAAGGAACCTAATCCGAAATCACATTCCCTAAACATGAATTGCCCTCACTTGAGATTCAAAACAAGAATGATCCCTTGATGATAAAGGTGATCATTAATGAAAATTTAGTCAGGCACACTCTCATTGACAATGGAGTAGAAATTAATTTTTGTAGCATAGACCTCCTCAACAAAATTGGAATGGACAAAAAGCTCATTCAACTTAATGATTTTTCATATTCATGGCTTTGACAATGTTAATAGGCAACCACTAGGAATGATCACATTACCTATCGAGGTTGGACCTATAGTGTTTCCTACCTCAATCCATATCATGCAAGGGCCCCTTCCATACAATCTTCTCCTAGGGAGACCATGGATTCATTCTATGAAAGGAGTCTCATCTACCCTTCACCGTACAATGAAATTTGAGCACAATAACAAGATATACACGATTGATGCAGATGAACGAAGCTATGAATCAACTAATCACAACATTTCCAACTCCCCTAACTCTTTCATTCCTAGATCACGACTTATCCAAGTTGATGCTAATCCTTCACCTACAACAAAAATATTTCATGATAATTGGGGGTCATTAGATTCTACACCTCCTTTCAATAAAATTTCCAAAATCTCACCCTCTTGGTCCAAAGAGTAATATACAAACAATTCATTTTCAAATACAAGTTCTAGTAATGATTGGGGTTTAACGCCTCCCTTTAAAGGAGAGTGTGAAATCTCACAACCTAAACCAACACCACCCTATTTTTTATATGTTCAACTTGATTCTACATCAACAACATTACCCCATGGTGGTGATGGGGGCTATATAACTCCCATCTGTGATGAAGGAACAACACATAACACTAAAAATGATTTGTGTTCTTGTACAACAACCAATCCTTATCCGTAGCTCACAACCCCTTCATCTAACTTGACAAATTGTTATGGTATCAACTATCATCCCCATCCTACACATGGATGCAATGAACACGTGACGCAAACTGACATATCATACTCTTTCAAGATAGATTTAGGGTTACCTGCCTTCTCTCTATTTTCTTTAAACAATAAAATCCAACCATCTCACGGAGCTTGGTGCCCTCCCTTATGTGGGGGCACCTAATTCCCCTCCCTGATCCATACCTTCATCCTATTTGTCTCACCTTTGTTCTGTACTCAGTGGGGGAAAGGGGTTTGTTAGCCTTGTCCTCGTATGTCACTTTGTGTTGCCTCTTTCAGCTAGTTGATCACTTTTCATGAACATAACAGAGCAATACTGGATGACAAACCTTAAGTTGGCTCGTATGTGACATACTTATCCTCTCATACCTTCTTCTACTTTAAAGTAATTTCTCATAGAACGGTGTGTAACAATTCCTTTAAAGTGGGGGCATACATCGACATTATTTCCTTTTGCATTTTTCCTTGGTTCCTATTGAAGCCTTGGTACTTCATATGATGTGTTTCTCACTTTTTGGATGACTTTGGGTGTAATGTCCTTCATGAAAGTGACCTATCCTAGCATATTACATTCCTCTTAGCAGCCTGATGTGACGCACTACATCCTCTAAGTTGAAAATTTTCTATCCTTTGATTGGTCCTCTCTTGGAGACATTAGACATAATGTTCCCTAAGTCAAAGACCTCGCATGAACCTAACAGGACTCCTTTGAACACCCCTTTTTCATTTTTCATTTTGTATTTTTCATTTTTACATTTTTGCATTTTGCATACATGGCCACCTTGCATAACACAACTTGCATGCCTGTGGTGCCATCTTGCACTTTTTTATGAGCTCCAAGAATATGCAACTTTTCTTGTCTCATAAAACTCAACCCTTATCTTTTGTGGAACCTTATCAAAGTTATCAGAAGGTATAAATTTGGTATGGTTGAGCGGGAAGCCCAACTAGCGGCACGACTTTCCCCATAGCCACCTATGTGTGTGTGAGTGCATACCAACCATGTGTTTTTCTCTCACCTTTTGGGCCTTCTCACCTGACGGATAACCAATAGTCTCATTGCCCTAGAGTGAGTGCACATCATCTCTTTGGACAAATAGCCTAGATCTAATCCACAACTAGTTGGAAAAACTGTCAAAGTTTGATCCAATCTTTTACTTTCCCTCTCTCTCTTCCTTCTAGGCCTTGTCATTGCATGATCACGTATCTCATTTTGTTGCAAATCATCCACCCTTGAATTTTAACTTTGGCACTGATATCGCCTTGACTTAAGATCTTGAATCTTGGGGGCTTGATCACCTACTTCTTCTTTTCCATTCTTCACCATCTCCATTGGGCTACTTTAGTGTGAGGTTGAAGCAAGTTCATCCTCTCAATAAAGTGGGGGCTAAATGTGTCACCAAAAAGTGTAGCCTTTGACACTTTTCACTCATTTGGACCCTTGCCTATGGATTTTGGACCTCTTTTTACCCCTTTCCAATCCTTGTGTCAGGGTGTTGTAAAATAATTTCACACTTCCCTAGGCTTGTCATCACTAATTTAACCCTTTCTTATGCCAAAAATGACCCCTTAATGCTCTTGCAGGCCCGAATTAAGTGTGTTTTGTAGGACAATCTTGAAAAACATTATTAATCACATTTTAATCTTCAACAACCACTCAAAAATACTCAAGTGGACTAGGTCGCCACCTTGGGTGACCTAGTCCCATGTGGCTTGAAAATCAAATTTAGCTTAATTTTCTTTCAGGATTTTACCTCCAAAACCCTAAGGTCAGCATGTGAGGTGTTATTTTGAGGAAATTGGGGCATAAATTGTATAAATAAGGTTTTCCCCCTCATTTTGCACCTCCTAAGTCTCATTTTTCTCTTGTCTTCTTCTCCTCACCACTCTTCTCAAGCAAGCTAGGGTTTGCATCCTAGGTCACTAAAACATCTTTGATGAAGTATTCAATGGTTGGATTGTTGTAGCAACTCAAGATCAACCATCATGGCAAGGTACTAAATATATTATTTCATGTTCATACTCCATTACACATTTTTTTCATTTTAGTTTAATTACTATCAATGGGGTTTGACTAAGGCAAACCCCTAATCTCTAACCCTAACATTTTCCTTGTCTTTGCATGTGTGTTTTGCAAGTTGAATGCAAAATTGGAAAGGAGTAAAGTGTTCAAAATGGTACCATAATTCCATATACATCAACTCAAGTCACAAAACCCTAGGAGGAGCTAAAAGGATAACTTGTAGGTCATTTTCTGAAGATTCAGACGTAGATCTCTACAGAAAAGAGAAGTGCAAGTGAGGATCCACGGATTCAGACCTCAAAAATCCCAAAAGTTCTAGGAGGACTAGGTCGCCATCATTGGCGACCTTGTCCTTATATCAGGCCTGAAAAAGGGTTTTGACATTTCTAGATACCCTTTTAGCATAAATCCATTCTGGCAGATTTTCCCAGGAGAAGGACTAGGTCACCCATTCTGGCATAAGTGTCCTTGTGAAATTTTTTGGTAGATTCAAAAACACTCCAGACCTCCTGATCTACAACTTTCTATACCCAGGTGCACCATCTCTTCTATTTCTAGTTTCTTTCTAGTATTGCATACATTTAGTTCATTTATCTTAGTTTGCATATAGTTTACATTTGCTTTTGGTTACATTCTTTATTTTATTTTAGTTCATTTCATTTCAGCACTTAGCCACACTCCACACACACAACACACCCCCATACAACCCTATCTTTGAATGAACTCACCAAAAAAACAAAATCATTAGTGTGAAAGAGATCCATTCACAAACCAAGAGCTCCTAGGTGAAAAAACCTAGGAGCCTATTTGGGGAATCCTCTTTCCCTAAAATAATTCATTTTTGGTGATTCAATATTAATGTCTTAACTTGTTATTGTAATAGTTAAAGCTTGATGAGGAACTAAATAGGAGGAGACACCCTTGATTTTAGTATAAACGAGTTTCATATACATCACCATCCACTAGACCATCAAAGGCCACCCATTTTTTTCACTCACCTGGACGACAATGAGTTTTGATTGGGATCCTTTTTTGTATGCCTATATGGCATTTTCGGACATATTTTGTATTCCATATACTTTACATTGTATTCCTATATGGCATTCTTGTAAGCCTATATGGCTATTTTGTATATATTATATGCTTATATTGGCATATATTAATGTATGCCTACATGTCTATCTAGTTAATACAAACCTTTTTTATTTATGGTGTCCATATTTGCATTATAAATCCATGCTTCAATAGATATGAGTTATGTGTATTCAAGTGTATTCTTTACTTATTTATGTGTATGCTTCACTTATTCACATGTATGATTCATTTTTTCCAATGTATGCTTCATGATTCCAATGTATACTTGACTTATTCATGTGTATACTTCATGTATTACATGTATGCTTCATGATTCCAATGTATACTCCACTTATTACGTGTATACTTCACTTATTATGTCTTTCATTTTCTGATGGTCTTGACATTTAACATTTGGTTAGCCCTAGCATTGCTCATTTATGTCCTTCATGGTTTTTCTTGAATATTTATTAATTGCTGCTAAATAAATTTATTAGTTAATGCTAAACAACTTTAATATTTTCAAAAATGATTCACCAAGGATTTATCATTTACTTATTTGCTAATTCAATGTTCTATGATACTGAATCAATGTATAAAAGGCTACAATATTCTATTTCCCACCACTATGGCTTCCATATAGATATTATATTCATTATACAATTGTGTGCATGCTCAAATGTATGCCTACAATGCTTATAGGCCAGATTTTGCACTCCTTTTATGTTTTTGTTGACATGTGGCCCTTGAAATCCATAAGATAATGTTGTAGTAAATGAGCACATTGATTCTTTAGATTGTATATTAGTAAAGTCTAATGTTACTCTTGTAAGTAAGAACTATGCTTCTAATCAATTGAACATGTCATTCATATAATTTCTTAGGTGCTTCAATTACTGAATTAGTTGGATGAAAGTAAGAAAGTAAATAACTCAAACACACATTGAAAGAGAGATTTACAAAAAAAAATATTGAAGTTGTGTTTCCTCATTTCCACTATCATCTTGCAAAATTTCCAAGTCAATTTGGGCTTTCAGATGCATTGAGGCCTTGTCAAGAACATCTACAGCCCTCTATTATCTTGCCTTCTTGTGGATTATGTGATTATTCAATCTACTTGTCTCTTGCATTCATTTGTAGAGTCATATTATATTCCTAATTTGAAATTACAACTCACCAACCTCCATATTTGACTTCTAAGGATTGTACTCATGCTTACACATGTGACTCATAGAAGATTCCAAATTCCCCCCACACAAATATATGGAAGAGAAACCAATTCAACTGCATGTTGGTCAACTAGTTTTACCATTTATCTCATTTAAATTAACATCCACTGTAGCCAAACTTGTCTAGGTAAGATTGTATTTTCATATGTGAGTTCATTTAAAGCCAAAACTTATGCAGGAACATCCTTGGTTCTTGGAAATCTTGCATCAACCAAAAATATTTCCTTTCAATTTTGTTCTTATTATGTTCTTGTTCTTTTTCGAGTTGGTAGATCCGGTGTTTCTTCATGTTTGTTCGCCAAATCGTGCATACCTAAGATTTCATTGTGGACATGTTCAATCTTCATTTTCCAAGTTTTCAGTTCATTTGGATATTTTTTCGGCAAGTTATCACTTCTGGCGTACATGATAGTTTTTGAGGTTGGCCCGGAATAACTTCAAAACCTAACGGCTATTTGGATCGATCGCGAACCTTTCCCGTGACTTGTAGATCCTCATGGTGTGTTTATATTTATTGCATGGAGTGTCTCTGACCTTACACTTAGGTCCACACTTCATCATATGCATCTACCGTGGATGAATTTCAGATTGAAGGTCGACCCATTCTTGCACACGTTACATTTTTCTTCATTGGAGATTATAGCAATCTTTGGCCGACACAAATGTTTCTAGACACGTGGATATGATATAAAGATATTATTAAATCATTAGAAGAGAGAGATTAATAAGGAAGAAGGATATTTTGTATATTAGGTCCGATCTATAGGATTTCGCTCAAATGTATGAGCACTATATTTTGAGGATATTGTAATCAAGCCTATGTGTCGAATTTGTAAGCCCGGATGTGGCCGACTATATGTAATAAATATTTCAGATAATGAGAATGTTTGCACCTGCATTTTCCTCCATAAATTATGTTGCTTCTGCTATATTAATCTTGTTGCATGGTTCAAAATGTTCTCTTTGAGGACCCTCCTTACCATAGCTGCACCAATTGGTATCAGAGCAAGATTCGCTACTTGCGAGATTGACAAAAATTGCGCAGTCCTATTGAAGATTTGTTGTAGGGTGGCGGATTAAGGATCTACCCTGCAATTGTAGAGGACTTGTGTAAATATGTTGGGAAGAATAAATGGTAGAGGAAATGGAGCACGTGGAAATTCAGACCCTACTGCAATATAAATGTTGAGAGGAATTGTTGCTAGATTAGAAGCGGTTGAAACAGCCTAGAGAAGAGGTTGACCAATTGATGATGTAAGTGATGAAGAAGTAGAAGAACAAGAAGAAGTTGCAAGAGAAGAGCAACCCGGCCTTGATCAGGGAGAAGAGAAGTTCATAAGAGCCCTAACCAAAGTAAACAGTAAGCCACATTTCAATCTACTAGACTATAATGGTAAGTTCAATTCAAAATAGTTATTGGATTGGATAACAAAAATGGAGAAATAATTTGATTTTGAAGGTACCCCAAATGATAAGAAAGTTAATTTTTCCTGTATAAAATTGAGAGGACATGCATCCCTTTGGTGGGAAAATTTGCAGACAAATAGACAAAGAAAAGGAAGGAGAAGATAAGATCATGGGATCAGATGGTGAATAAATTGAAGACAAATTTTATGCCTGCAGATTATCAGATTAGTTTCTACAAGAAATTGCAGAACCTGAATCAGAAAGAATCAAGCGTGACGGAGTATATTGAGTAATTCTATAAGTTGAATATCAGATCTGGACATTCAGAAGATGAGATTGAACAAGTAGCCAAATATGTGAATGGTTTGAGGTCATCTATTCAAGATGAGATCAGTTTGATTAAGTTTTTGAGTGTGGAAGAGGCATATCAGTGTGCCCTAAAAGTAGAGGAGAAGCTAAATAAAAGATATGAACATAGACAGAGAGGAAGAGGTGGAATATTTCAGAGAGGAAGAATATTTACTGGAGGAGGAAGAGGAACCTTCATAGATTAGAATAAGAAGGTCAATAAGCGTGAAAATTCATATCAAAGAGATGATGGAAACTCTTATAGGAGAGGAGGATATGGTGGTTACAAAAATGAAGGGTATAGAAAAGATGAAAAAGGACAAGAGAAAAGAGTATTCAAGGGAAATTGTTTTAAATGTGGTGGAGAAGGACATAGAGCCTTTGAATGCAAACAAGGAGAGTCAAGAAAAAATATTGAGAAAAATAAGAGAACAACCTTTGTTTAGGAGGATCATGCTGGATCATCTAATCAACCGAAAGAAGGAGAGGTATTGGTGAATAGGAGAGTATTGTGTCAAAGAGAATTGGAGAAAGAACCATTACAGAGAAAGAATTTGTTCAGGACCAAATGTAAGGTAATTGGTAAAAGTTGGAAAGTGATCATTGATATCAGAAGTTCAAAGAACCTAGCTTCTCAAGAAATGGTAACCAAATTGAAGTTGGAAAGGTTGAAACACCCTAAACCCTATCAGATAGCATGGATTCAAGATGAGCATAAAATATTGGTAAGTGAACAATGTTTGGTGAAATTGAAGATAGGAAACTACCATGATGAAGTTTTGTGTGATATTATGCCTATGGATATATGCCATATCTTGTTGGGAAGGCCTTGGCAGTATGATCGACAAGCTATTCATGATGGAAAGAAGAACATATGCACCATTGTTGCTAATGGGATGAAGCATACTTTGTTACCCTTGGAAGATGTTCCTAAGGCTGAGATTTGCACGATTGCTAGAATCTGTTTGGTTGATGGAAGAAGATTTCTAGATGGAATGAGACATGAGAACTTGTGCTATGCATTGGTTCCTAATAAATTTGAAGACTTGAAGCATGTAGAGGACAATCAAAAGAGATAGGAGAGTTTTTGACATAATATAAGGCTTTCATTTCAGATAGTGTACCTGATGGATTACCACCTATAAGGATTATTAGTCGTTGCATGGATTTGATTCCCGAAGCTAGTTTTCCTAATAAATAAGCACACCAGATGACACTGGTAGAGAGTGAAGAATTGAACAGACAAGTGCAATAATTATTGAGGAAAGGTTTGATTAGAGAAAGCTTAAGTCCTTGTGCTATACCTGTTGTGCTTGCACCTAAGAAAGATGGAGAATGGAGAATGTGTAGCAACTCTAGAGCCATAAACAAGATCATGGTGAAGTATAGATTTCCTTTTCCCTAGATGGCTGACATTATGGATTGTTTGAGTGGAGCTAAGTACTTTACAAAGATAGACTTGAAGAGTGGATATCATCATATCAGAATCAGAGAAGGAGATGAGTGGAAAACAACATTCAAGACAAATGAAGGATTGTATGAGTGGTTGGTGATGCCTTTTGGGTTCACAAATGCACCGAGTACTTTCATGAGGTTGATGAATGAGGTATTGAAGAAATTATTGGGTAAATTTTTGATTGTATATTTGGATGAAATTTTGATCTTTAGTAAGACTAGAGAGGAAAATTTGTTGCACATAAGACAAGTTTTGTAGAGGTTGAAAGAAGAATAGTTGTTGATAAACCTAAAGAAGTGTAGTTTCATGAAAGATGAATTGGCATTTCTAGGATTTGTGATATCAGTAGATGGATTGAAGATGGATCTTAAGAAAGTGAGAGCTATTATTTAATGGCCTACACTTGAAAGCATTGGAGAGCTAGGCTCATTTCATGGATTGGTTGGTTTCTACCAAAAGTTCATTAGGAATTTTAGTTCTATTTGTAACCCCATGACAAAGACAATGAGAGGAGATAGGAAGTATTTTAGATGGACATTTGGAGCAAACAAATTTTTTGAATTGTTGAAGCAGAAGGTGACTAAGAAACCTGTGTTGGTTTTACCAAATTTTGATAAGGTATTTCAAGTAGACTATGATGCAAGTGGAAATGCAATTGGAGTAGTGTTAAGTCAGGAAGGAAGACTAGTAGCCTAATTCAGTGAGAAGTTGAATAATGTAAGGAGAAATTATTCAGTGTATGATCAAGAGTTATATGTCATAGTTCAAGCTTTGAAAAAGTGGAGACATTACTAGTTATCTAAGGAGTTTGTGTTGTATACAGATCATCAAGATTTACAATATTTGAATAGTCAAGGTAAGTTGAATTGAAAACACATGAGATGGATAGAGTTCTTATAGAGTTACACTTTTGTATTGAAACATGGGAGTGGAAAGTCAAATAAAATTGTTGATGCTTTGAGTAGAAGAAGAAATTTAGTGGCACAGATGAGAGTGGAGGTATTAGGATTTGATGAATTGAGGAACTTGTATAAGGAAGACCGAGATTTTGTAGAACCTTGGAGAGCATGTAGAGAACCAATCCTGGAGGATATAAGTCATTGGTTGGTTATTTCATCCAAGAGGAAATGTTATTTAGAGGAAACCAGTTGTGTATACTCCAAAGTTCAATGAGGGATTTAACTTGGTAAAAGAGAAACATAGTGGATGATTGGTAGGACATTTTGGAATTGACAAGACATTAGCATTGGTGAGTGAGAATTAATTTTGGCCCCAGATTCGTAAGGATGTTAGGAAATTTGTACAAAGTTGCAGAGTTTGTCAAGTTGCAAAAGGAAGTAGTCAGAATGTTGGATTGTATAAGCCTCTAACGGTACTAGAAGGACCTTGGGAGGATATTAGTATGGAATTCATACTTGGTTTGCCTAAGACACAAAGAGGTAATGATTCAATATTTTTGGTAGTGGATAGATTTTCTAATATGGCAAATTTCATACCTTGTAAGAAGACAATAGATGTAGTACATGTACATTTTTTTTTTTCAGAGAAGTGGTCAAATTGGATGGATTACCTAGGAGTATTGTTTCAAATAGAGATATAAAGCTTGTTGGATATTTTTGGAGGACACTTTGGAAGAAGTTGAAAATATATTTGAAGTTCAGCTCTACTTTTCACCCATAGAAAGTAGACAGATAGAGGTAGTGAACCAGAGTCTGGTTGGAGAGAAGACTGGAAATTGGGATCTAGTCCTAGCACAAGTAGAGTTTTCCTACAATAATTCAGTGAACAAAAGTACTTGAAAGACCCCTTTTGAGATTGTTATAGGAGTACATCCTAGAGGTATATCAGAGTTGAGAGACATCAATAGGGAAGATAAAAGGAGTGCAAAAGCGGTAGAATTTGCAGAACATATGAAGACAATGCATACTCAAGTGAAACAACATTTGGGGAACATGAACCAGAAGTATAAGGAGAAAGAAAATGAAAAGAGGAGACATAAGGAGTTCAGAGTTGGAGATGAAGTGATGGTGTACTTGAGGAAAAAAAAAATTCCAGTTGGAACATATAGTAAATTGAATATGAGGAATTTTGGACCCTGTAGAATTTTGAAGAAGTTTGATTCAGGGAATTCTTATGAAGTGAAGTTACCAGATGACATGGGTATATCACCTATATTCAACATTGCAGATCTACATCAGTACCATGAAGCAAAATTCAATGAAGACAACAAATTGAAGCTGGAAGAAAAGCTTCATGAACAATAATCTAATGAGATAGAAGAGATTTTGGATGTCAAGGATGGAAAGAGGACTTATGGAAGACAATACACGAAATATTTGGTGAAATGGAAGGGTAGACCAGTGGAGGATTCTTCTTGGATTTCTCGGGTTGAGGTAGAATATATTGGTTTTCCTATGGCCCCCACAAAGTGAGAGGCTCACTTTTTATTAACCCCAAATGTCTAATGCAGGAGCATCCTTGGTTCTTGGCAATCTTGCATCAACCAAAAATATTCCTTTTAGTTTTGTTCTTATTTTGTTCCTATTCTTGTTCGAGTTGGTAGATCCTGTGTTTCTTCATGTTTGCTTGCCAGATCATGCATACCTAGGATTTCATTATGGAAATGTTCATTCTTTGTTTTCCAATTTTTCAGTTCATTTGGATCTTTTTCCGGCAAGTTATCGATTTCGACGTATGTGACAGTTTTGAGGTTGGCCCCAAAATAACTTCAAAACCTAACGGCTAGTTGGATCGATCACGGACCTTTCCTGTGACTTGCAGATCCTCACGGTGTGTTTAGATTTATTCCTTAGAGTATCCCCGAACTTACACTTAGGTCCACATTTCATCATACGCAACTACCGTGGATGAATTTCAGATTTAAGGTTGACCCGTTCTTGCACACATCACATTTTTCTTCATTGGAGATTGTAGCGATCTTTGTTTGATGAAGATGTTTCTAGACTCGTGGATATGATATAAAACTAGTATTAAATCATTAGAAGAGAGAGATTAATAAGGAAGAAGGATATTTTGTATATTAGTTTTGATCTATAGGATTTCACTCGCATGTATGAGCATGTATTTTGAGCATATTGTAATCAAGCTTGCATGTCGAATCTGTAAGCCTGGATGTGGCCGACTATATGTAATCAATATTTTAGATAATGAGAATGTTTGCACCTACATTTTCCTCCATAAATTGAGTTTCTTTTTTTGTGTTTCTCTTGTTGCATGGTTCAGACTATTCTCTTTGAGGACCCTCCTTACCGTGATTGCACCAATGGAAACAAAAGACAAAACCTATTGAGTTAGTTAAGTAGCCAATGGAAACTATCAATCATTACTTCATATAAGTATTATGGAGAAAAAAATGTATAGATCAACCCTCAACCTTCTTATACCAATTAATCAAACGCATCACTCATGATTATTCATGCAAGTCATGTGAAGCCTAAGATGTTTGGATTAACCCTAGGCTTGATACACCAATTCCCCTATTCCTAAACGTGGTGTTTTTTAGTTGATTGTCCCTTTTCCTCAACCATTTTGACACCCACATGTTTGACCTCTTTTATGCAATCATATTATTTTGGTGTGCAAAACTTAAACTTGTTAACTGTCACATGAATCTTTCTTTTTTTCCTTTGTTTTACATTCTATCTTAAGGGATTGAGTCAATTTAACATAGCTCAGATAGATTTGGCATGTTTGGATATAAAATAGGACCATTCCTAGCCTAAGTGTACCCATCCAGATGTGTTGGAACAGTCAGTTTGGTCAAATGAGTTGTAAAATTAAAGTTACACTAATTTGCAACTTTACATTGCTTGCATTTGACACTTTTTCCATCAACTAAAAAGTTGTCACCATTGGAAAATTCCTTAGAGATATCAAAAATTGTGAGAGGTTATTGTATATGGGCCCAACATGATCCCATAGACTCAGATGAGAAATTTCTAAACATCATGGTTTCTGAGTAACATCTTGTCAAAGATTGCAACCATTTTGCACTTTGTACTCTTAAGGGATTAAGTCGGTTGAATGTAGCCCGAACTGATTTGACGTGTTTAGGTGTGAAAGAGGACCATTCATAGCCTAAATTTACTCATTCAAATGTGTTGGAATAATATATTTGGTCACATGAGTAGCAGAATGAAAGTTACACCCCTTTGCAACTTTTTACTACTTGCATTTGATAATTTTTCCATCAACTAAAAAGTCGTCACCATTGGAAAATTCCTCTGAGATATAAATCTAAGAGAGGTTATTGTACATGGGTTCAACATGATAGGTTAGCCTCAAATGAAAATTTTCTAAGCATCATGGTTTCTAAGTAACATCCCATCAAAGATTGCAGCCATTTTGCACTTTGGACTCTTAAGGGATTGAGCTAGTTGAACATAGCCCAAACTAATTTGGTGTGTTTGGGTGTGAAAGAGTATCATTCCTAGACTAAATTTACCTATTTGGACGTTTTGAAACAATATTTTTGGTCACACAAGTTCTAGAACGAAAGTTACACCCCTTTGCAACTTTACACTGCTTGCATTTGGCATGTTTTCCATCAACTGAAAAGTCGTCACCACTGGAAAACGCCTACAAGATATCAAAAACTAAAATAGGTTATTATAGATGGGCCCAACTTGACCCCATATCCTTAGAAAATAATTTTCTAAGTCTCATGGTTTCCAAGTAACATGCCATCAAAGATTACAACTATTTTGCACTTTGGACTCTTAAGGGATTGAGTTGGTTGAACATATCCTGGACTAATTTAGCATGTTTGGGTATGAAAGAGGACCATTCCTAGCCTAAATGTACCCATTTGGATGTGTTGGAATAGTTTTTTTGGTTACACGAGTTGTAGAATGAAAGTTAAACCCCTTTGTAACTTTAAATTGCCTGTATTTGACACTTTTTTCATCAGCTGAAAAGTCATCACCACTGGAAAAAAGCCTCTGATATATCAAAAATTGAGAGATTTTACTATAGAGGGGCCCAATGTGATCCCATATCCTTAGATGAGAATCCTTTAAGCATCACGATTTTTGGGTTACATCCCATCAAAGATTGCATCCATTTTGCAGTTTGGACTCTTAAGAAATTGAGCCAGTTAAACATAGCTCAGACTGATTCGACATGTTTGGGTACAAAAGAGGACCATTTATAGCATAAAAATACCCATCTAAACATGTTGGAATATTTTATTTGGTCACACGAGTTGTAGAATGAAATTTGCACCACTTTGCAACTTTACATTGCTTGTATTTAACAATTTTTTCCTCAACGAAAAAGTCATCACCACAGGAAAATACCTCTGAAATAGAAAAACTAAGAGATTTTATTGTCGAGAGGCCTAACAGCATCCCTTAGCCTTAGACAAAAAAATTATAAGCATCATAGTTTTTGAGTAACAACCCGTTAAATATTGCAGTCATTTTGCACTTTGGACTCTTAAGGGATTGAGCTAGTAAAACGTAGCTCAAACTGATTCAACATGTTTGGGTGTGAAAGAGGACCATTCCTAGCCTAAATGTACCCGTATAGACATGTTGGAACAGTCTATTTGGTCACACGAGTTGCAGAACAAAAGTTACACCCCTTTGGAACTTAACACTACTTGCATTTGACACTTCTTCCATGAACTGAAAAGTCATCACCACTAGAAAATAACTTTTATATATCAAAAAATGAGAGAGGTTATTATAGAGGGGCCCATCATGATCTCATAGCCTTAGATGAAAATTTGCTAAGTGTCATAGTTTTTGAGTTACAACCCATCAAAGATATCAACCATTTTTCACTTTATAATCTTAAGGGATTGAGCTGGTTGAATGTAGCTCAAATTGATTGGGAATATTTCAGTGTGAAATAGGACCATTCCTAGCGTAAATTTACCCATTCATTCATCTTGGAATAGCCTCTTTGGTTGCATGAGTTTCATAACAAAATTTGCACCACTTTGTAACTTTACAATGCTTGCATTTGACAATTTTTTCCTCAACTGAAAATTCATCACCATGAGAAAATGCCTCTAAGATAGAAAAACCGAGAGAGGTTATTGTAGAGGGTCCCAACACCATCCCGTATCCTCAAATGAAAAGTTTCTAAGAATCACGTTTTTCGAGTACTAGCCCATCAAAGATTGCAGCCCTTTTGCACTTTGCACTCTTAAGGGATTGAGCCAGTTGAACGTAGCTCAGAGTGATTTGGCATGAAGGGCTACAAAATCATAACCTACAGGGTGCCTAAGGATGCTTGATATCACATGAAAATCTACATCAACCTTGAAAAAATGCCTTTGAACTTGAATATCAAAGAGAAACATCTTCTTTGAAGTTAGCAACAACCACTAACGTGTCTTTGAACTTGAATATCCTTAGCTCATGACTTTATATCCATTACAACAATGCTAAACCAACACAAAGACTTTATATCCACTGTAAAAATATCAACATCAAGAAAATCAACATGTATTGGGTGTTCTGCTAGCATTGGTGCTTCTGCCAGTTGATCTACAATTACTTGTCCCTTTATAGATTTTCGATCCATATACTAAATATCAAACTCACTTAAGATCATGACCCATTTAGCCAACCTGCCAGTTAAGGTTGCCTTGCTTAGAAGATACTTGAGTGGGTCAATCTTAGCCACAAGCTTTATTGTATGAGTCAACATGTAGTGTCGTAATTTTTGAGAAGTGAATACCACTGCTAAACAAGCTTTTTCAATGAAGGTGTAATTTAGCTCGTGACTTGTTAGAGTTCTGCTAATGTAATAAATGGCTCATTCTTTTCCTGAATAGTCTTCTTGTGCCAATAATGCTCCTAAAGATACTTCTGTGGCAACAATATATAATATGAGGGGCGCACCTTGTATTGGTGGAGCCAATACTGGAGGATTCATGAGATATTGCTTTATTTGTTCAAAGGCTGCTTCACATTTGTTCTCCCATTTGAATGGAACATTCTTGTGCAATAGATATGTAAATGGTAAACTCTTATCCACCAATTGAGCAATGAATCTGCGAATGGATTGTAACCGTCACTGTAAAGAGCGTAGTTGACTGATGTTCCTTGGCAGTGACATATCAAGGATTGCTTGTACTTTAGCTGGATCCACTTCAATTCCCTTTTCTGACACAATGTATCCTAATAACTTTCTGGATTTTACTCCAAAGACAGATTTCTTGGGATTAAGTCTTACTTTGAATCGTTCCATTCTTTTGAAAATTTTAGACAAGATATCAATGTGTCCTTCTCTAGTGTGATAGTGAGGTGTGTGTGATGCTGATGCGAAAATGCATATGCAGAATGAATCCTAATAGATGAGAGAGCTAAATGAAATCACAAACAATGCCTGTTTGCCAGGTTTTCACTGTTTGTTTTTTATTGCACTTTTTCCTGATTTTATGATTTTTTTTGCTATTACCAAGATGCCTGTTTGCCAGGTTTTCATCAAGGCAATGTTTTTTTTTTTTTTCAAGTGTAGAACCTCTTCAAATGAATCCTATTGACCGGATCTTCAAATAGGTCCCCTTTTGCTGTCGACAACTAATATGCCCCCGATCCATAGTTTGCAATGATAATGAACGGGCCTAGCCAATTTGCTTCAGACTTGCCTTTCTTTTCCCGATCTTGTTGATTTCGAGGGTTTTCTCTGAGGACCAAATCACCCACTTGAAAACTCCGTGGTTTGAATCTGTGGTTGTAACTATGAGACATGATTTGTTGGTATCCCTTCAAGTGATTAACCGCAGTTTGACGTCATTCATCAAGTAGTTCTAGCTCTTGTAACCTTGATACTCTGTAGTCTTCATCATTGATTAACCCTTTGAGTGATACTCGAAGTGAAGGGATCTCAACTTCCAGTGGTAAAATAGCTTCTACTCCATAGACCAAAGCAAAAGGAGTAGCTCCTGTCAATGTGCAAATGCTTGTTCTGTAGGCCCATAATGTTGGATTTAACTAAACATGCCAATCACAACCTACTTCATTCACTATTTTCTTCAAAATTTTCAGAATAGTTTTTTTTTAAGCTTCAGCTTGACCATTCCCCTACGGATAATAAGGTGTGGAGTACTTGTGTTGGATGCGAAATCTTTCACATAGTTCATCAACATCTTGATTTTTAAAGGGTCTACCATTATCTGTTATAATAGAGCTAGGAATGCCATATCTGCAAATGATATGATTCAAGATAAATGAAGAGATTTGTTTACCCGTAACAGTTGTCAGAGGAACAACTTCAATCCACTTAGTGAAATATTCAGTGGCTGTAATGATAAATTTTTGTCCATTTGAAGATGATGGATGTATCTTGCCAACCAAATCTAATCCCCACTGAGTGAAAGGCCATGTTGTGGTAAAAGGTTGTAATTCTTGAGCAGGAGCGTGAATGAGATTCCCATGAATCTGACATTTGGCACATTTCTTCACAAAGGTGAATGATTCTTTCTCCATGTTTGGCCAGTAGTATCCTAATCTTACAAGTTTCTTCGCTAAGGTTAGTCCACTTGAATGTGTCCCACAAATTCCACCATGGACCTCTTGTAAGGCTTTTTCCGATTCATCGCGTTCAAGACACCTAAGGAGGGTACCATCCAGACCACGCCGGTATAAGATGTTAGCAATTAAGGTGTAACGAGATGATTGACGAATGAAATTCCGTTTTTGATTCCTAGACAAGCCTAAGGGTAAAGTAGCATCTTTCAGGTAAGTGTAAATTTGGCCATATAAGGAAGAGTCAGAACTCGTAAGATGGCAAATGATTTGTGTTTCAGGATTGTCATGGGCGGGAGAAAATAATTGTTCCACCAGGAAATCATATCGTCTCTGATTATCTGACAATTGGAGTAGAGAGGCGATTGTAGCCATAGCGTCTGCTGCTTTATTATCAATGCATGGAATCTGTATGAACTTGATGTTAACAAAGTATTTCTTGAGATCTTCCACCATTCTTTTGTAAGGTATCAACTTGTCATCTTTAGTGTGATATTCATCATTGATTTGGTTTATAACAAGTTGTGAATCGCCAAAAACTTGAAGTTCTGCGATCTTCCAATCTACTGCAATTTTCATGCCGATTATCAATGCCTCATACTCAGCTATGTTGTTTGTGCAGGGAAACACTAGCTGATAAGATTTTGGGATTGTATGTCCTTGAGGTGTAATAAAAAGAATTCCTGCTCCTGAACCATGTTGAGTATAAGAACCATCAAAGTAGAGTGACCATGACTGTTGAATATCCGCTGTAAAAATATCGGCATCAGGAAAATCAACATGTATTGGGTGTTCTACTAGCATTGGTGCTTCTGCTAGTTGATCTGCAATTACTTGTCCCTTTATAGATTTTTGATCCATATATTGAATATCAAACTCGCTTAAGATCATGACCCATTTAGCCAACCTGCCAGTTAAGGTTGCCTTGCTTAGAAGATACTTGAGTGGGTCAATCTTAGCCACAAGCTTTACTGTATGAGTCAACATGTAGTGTCATAATTTTTGAGAAGTGAACACCACTGCTAAACAAGCTTTTTCAATGAAGGTGTAATTTGTCTCGTGACTTGTTAGAGTTCTGCTGATGTAATAAATGGCTCGTTCTTTTCCTGAATAGTCTTCTTGTGCCAATAATGCTCCTAAAGATACTTCTGTGGCAGCAATATATAATATGAGGGGCGCACCTTGTATTGGTGGAGCCAATACTAGAGGATTCATGAGATATTGCTTTATTTGTTCAAAGGCTGCTTCACATTTGTTCTCCCATTTGAATGGAACATTCTTGTGCAAGAGATATGTAAATGGTAAACTCTTATCCGCCAATTGAGCAATGAATCTGTGAATGGATTGTAACCGTCCCTGTAAAGAGCGTAGTTGACTGATGTTCCTTGGTGGTGACATATCAAGGATTGCTTGTACTTTAGCTGGATCCACTTCAATTCCCTTTTCTGACACAATGTATCCTAATAACTTTCCGGATTTTACTCCAAAGACACATTTCTTAGGATTAAGTCTTACTTTGAATTGTTCCATTCTTTTGAAAATTTTAGACAAGATATCAATGTGTCCTTCTCTAGTGTTAGACTTGGCAAGAAGATCATCAACATAATCCTCCATAAATGTATGCATCATGTCATGAAAAATTGTTGTCATTGCTTGTTGGTAAGTAGCTCCTACATTTTTCAATCCGAATGGCATTACGTTCCAGCAATAAGTACCCCAAGGACATGTGAACGTTGTTTTATCTGATCTTCTAGTGCAATCTTTATTTGGTTGTATCCTAAGAATCCATCCATTAATGAGTACATTGCATGTCCAGCAGTTAAATCCACAATCATATCAATGTTTGGTAAAGGAAAATCATCTTTAGGACATGCTTTGTTCAAATCCCTAAAATCTGTGCAAATTCTGATCCTTCCATCTGGCTTAGAAACAGGTACAATATTGGAAATCCATTCTGCATAATCGATGGATCGGATGAATCCAATGTCTAAAAGTTTCTTTAGTTCCTCTTTAACCAACAACGCAACATGTGGATGCATTTTTCTGAGTTTCTGTTTTACAGGCCTTGCCCCCGTGTAATAGATAAATGATGCGTGATGAGATCTGGATCCAATCCCAGCATATCTGCGTAGGACCATGCAAAACTGACTTGATTATCTTTGAGAAATTCTATGAATTTAGGTACTTCTTCATCTGTAAGAGATGCAGCCAATTGCAACACTTTAGGCTTTTATGTGGTACCGATATTGAGTGCCTCTGTTGGTTCAATCAAAATGGAAGATTTTTCTTGATAGTACTCTGGAAGAGTGTCAAGTTTCCCATCCTCTGGCACCTTTGAAAGGTTTTCACCATTGGATACACTTTTTATTTTTCTCTTTTCTTGATCTAATACTGCCTTTGTTAGGTTTTCACCATTAGATCTTTCTTTCATTTTTCCTTTTTCTTGACCTAATACTGCCTTTGTTAGGTTTTCACCATTAGGTCTTTCTTTTATGTTATTTATTTTATAGATGAGAAACTTGGCACTTTCCTGTCGAAAACTCTGATCTGGTGATTCCCTGGTGGAACTTGTTTCGGGAAGGGAAGAACAAAGAAAGTTTATTATGGTTTCGTCATTTGGAAAAGTTGGGACATCAATGGGTGTGATTTGTTCCCAATCAATGAGTTCGGGATGAACCAAAGGTAATGAATCATTAGATTGAGTAAGGTCTTTGGCTGTGAGGGTCATGATATTATTTTCAACATTATTATAGGGGAGATCTACGATGGTATCCTCCTCAAAATGATCTATCTCACTTTGAATCGAATTGGTCTCACTAGAATCCTGATCACTTTGTAGGACACAATCAAGCGAAGGTCTTGAGCTTTCTCCTTGTAAGAATGTAGGTGAGAATTTGTGTATGAAATACACCCGTTTATCTCTCCATAAGTCATCGTCATAGATGGTGTCCCATTCATATTCATTAGAGTCGATGTCAGAATCATTTTCTTGCATTTGTAGAATGTTTTCAGTTGACTCCTCATTAGATGTTAAGTGTGCTACTTCTTCCTTAATATCCTCAACATATCCTAACCCAGTTTTATCCTTTGGGTGCATTGTTTTTAATTGGACAGGTTCAACAATACCTTCTTTTCTTTTGCCTAGAGGGCCATTTCCTTCATAACCCATCTGTTGCATGATAGCATAACCCTTTCCATATTGTTGTGTGGGTAACTTGATATGTTGCACGGATTCTTCTTCATCTTTGTAGAGCCAATCAAAAATAGCTCTATCTTCCTCTTCAATTCCTTTGATAAACATCCCATTAAACTTGGTGATGGGGGTTGAAGTTGAGGCTAAAACTGTAGCAGCTTGTTGTATGGATGTCGATGGTTGACCATGGGATCTCAGAGATAGGGGTAGATTAGAGAGAGATAAAAAATATTCTCCCACCCCCTTGTCTTTTAGTTTTAGCTTGCTACCAAAATTGCTTATCATTTCTTGCACTTGTTCTTTGTTTTTGGGAGTAGAGATGGCCAAAGCCTCTTTGTTATGCGAGACGAATGTGTCCTGAGTTGCTCTTAGGTTAGAACAAGTTTGACTGCTATTGTGATCAGCTGGTATTGTTACTTCTTGTCCATCATATGGAAACTTCAAACATTGATGGTAAGTAGATGGGACAGCTTGCATGTCATGAATCCATGGACGATCCAATAGTATGTTATAGGTTAGATCTCGATCGAGAACTTGACAAAAAGTATTCTTCACAACAGGTCCCAATCTGATTGGTAACATGATGAGTCCTTTTGAAGTCCTTTCCTCATCATCATAGGCCTTGATTGTAATTTTTCTCCTTGGGTCTATAGATTCTGCTAAATATCCCAAAGCTAGGACCAATTTCAAAGTACAAATATTTAATCCAGCTCCCCCATCTATAAGGACACGTCTAATGCGGGCTTTGTGAACCATGACTTCTAAGTAGAGTGATGAATTATGTGGATGGGTTATGGATGAATCATCTCTTTTAGAAAAAGATAAGAATGTGTTGGAGGACAAGTGTCCCACCATGGCTTGAAATTTATTGGTATCTAGATCAGGAGATACGGTTGTATCAATAAGAGCCTTTTCCAGAATGTCCTTATGTGCAGGTGATAACTTCAAGAGCTCCAAGATAGAAATTTGGGCTGATGTTTTTTGTAATTGCTCAACCAAATTGTATTGACTTGGAGGGGGAATAGCTTCTTTAGATGAGCCGCCTTTGACAATGATCTTGGCTTGTCCCCTTGTAGTAACATTGACCTCTTGATATTCTGGCTTACCTTTGATTCAGATAGCATTGATTTGAGGGTCATCAGTATACATATGATTGATAATAATGTCTTGGATGTGATTAACATTCTTGCCCTTATCATTTGAGGATTCCCCTTTGTGATAATTAGGGAGTGGGTTTTTGAATGCTTGATGATCATTATTGACATTATGCCCCTCAATTGTGATGGTACGATTATCAATCAAATCTTGAACAATATTCTTTAACCCGTGGCAACTGTTTGTCTTATGACGTTTGCACCTATGATAATCACAAAAGTGTGAGTCATTCCACGGTGTTGGTTTAACTGAAGGTTCATAGTCTTTTTGTGGTGGCAATGTAATAGCATTTTGATTCAATAATTCTTTGAGAATGGATTCCAAAGATTGACCCAAGGGAGTGAAATTCCGTCGATTTGAAAAATATGACGGTCTGGGCATACCAGGATTGCCAAAATTATTTCCACGAGTATTAGTTGTGTTTCCTTTATTAGAAACATTGCCTTGGGTATTAGAAAGTCCAACATTATTGTTACGTTGAACACCTGACACATTAAGAATGACGGATTTTGAATTTACGTTGTTAGCACCCACTACCCCATCATTTCCAACATTTTTATTTCGGGTCCAAAATCGTGACTTGTCATTGTTGGTATTATGATTGCTGTTGTTGTTGTATGAATTTGAACCCTCTTTATCAATTTTTAGAACTCCACGCTTGATCAATGCTCCTTCAATAGTGATTGTGTTTTCAATCAATTTTTCAAATGATGGAGGACAATGAAGGTTGAGTCTGTAACTCATTTCTTGATTAAGACTATCGATGAAGATTTCTATCTTTTCCTTTTCGGGAATAGGACGAGAATATCTAGAAAATTTTTTTCTCCATATTTGCAAAAATGTAGTGAAAGATTCCCCTACTTTTTGTTTTATCTTACAAAGATCAAGCATAGTTATCTGATGTTGGATGTTGTAAGAGTATTGCGATATGAATTTATTCATCAAATCTTCAAAGGTTTTGATGGGGGGAGTGATCTTTGAAAGCCACTCCATGGATTGTCCACCCAAACTTCGTGGAAACAATCGCATTAAGTAGGTGTCTTCATGAGCAAATTCTAAACTCATATTTCGGAAATCCCTTATATGTTCAATGGGGTTAGTTTTCCCATTATATCTATCAAACTTAGGGATTTCACAATGTTTTGGAAAATAAATCATTTGAAGATTTCTATCGAATGGATAAGGACATATCTCCTCCAAAACATACTTCTTTGTTGTTCCCCCTTGCATTTCTTGTAGTTTCCCTTATAGTTCCTTGACCTATTGAGTAAGGATACTAACATCGTCAAGAGGGGTTTCAGGACTTTCTTTAAACCTCTCCATGTCAAAATTTGATGGTAACTTAGCTCCTTGCATAGCTAAATTATAAAAATATTTTCCTTTGTTTCGTTCCATCATCTTGTCCATAAGAACATGGAAGTTTGGATCTTGTTCAGCCTCTTGGAGTTTTTCTTCTGTTATTTCTTCCATTGTTGAAAAATGCCAAGGAATCTCTTCTTTCTCAGTATTATCACCCATTTCACTTGCTACGCTTTTGTCTTTTTCCAAATTCTTTTGAGATCTTGTGACAACAGGCATAAGCTTTATTCAAACTCTACTAACTTTGATCAAAGGAATAAAGTAGTGAAATAGTGATGAAAGTCAAGATAGAATGAAGATTCTATGACTTAAGAGATTTTTAATCTTTAGTTCATGATTCCCTTTGTGAAAGGATGAAAATCCTATTTGTGGGAATTAAACCAAAGATTGAAAAATAAAGGTGATTTTTGCACTTTGTGAAGTTTAATCTTAGCTTTGTAGATAGATGAATTTAGTGGATGCCTAAATGTGTTTGGACTCTCAATTGCAGAATTTGATTTGGATAAGTAGCATATGTGATTGCAAGTTGGTAAAAAAAAGAGAAAGATGACTATACCTTGATTTTTGAAAATCCAGAAAATCACACCTAAAGTTCGAAAGATAGATGCACCAAAACAGAGGCTGAATGCGCTAAAATAGAGCATAGATGCGCTGAAACAGTGCACAGATGCGCTAAGATAGAGACCCGATGCGCTAAAACAGATACCCAATGCGCTAAGATAGAGACCCAATGCGCTAAGACAGAAACCCAATGCGCTGAAATAGTGCAAAAACATGCTGAAACAAAGACCCAATGCGCTAAAATAGGGACCAGATGTGCTAAAACAGTTCTAAGACCGACATGTTTTTGACAGTTTGACAAAATTCTCTTGTTTTGGATGATCTTAATCTGATTTAAATGTGAAAAACACAGCATAGAAGCAGACAATTGTTTTGCTAATCCTAGAATCTAAACAAAGAGTGTATTTTCTTGAGATTTCCACAGGTTTTAAACAAGATAAGTAGTTCAATCAGACTCACTCTTAATTTGTCAAATAGGTCATCATCGTAATCACAACCCACAGCTTAAAATCGCGTCGACTCACACAGCCTTGTCACCCCCTAGAGGGCGCCCGTGTTTTTATCTTTTCCAGGTGCGTACTCAAAGTGACGGAAGTGGATACCGAATCTCTTGAGCAAACAATCAGTGGTGACTATATGGTGAGTGTCTTGGGGGCAGATTCTTCCCTCCCCTTGCACCGTGATTAAAATGATGTTTGGTTACTGACACGGCTGGCCTCTACACTAGGTTCTTAGTAAGTCTTTCTGTTTGGCGTGACAATAGATATACTCCCTCGAGAGACCTCCCAACCTTTAGAACAAAGGCTTTGGGGATGGTTATCCTATCTACTGCCATCAAGTTGGATTTTCATACACAACTTGCTTTTCATTATAGTGGGTTGGAAACCTTGGCTTTAGGTGTTCCCACTTAGGTCGTTCCCGTAGGGTGAGTACTTTTTCCCACTACGGTAGGCCTTCTAAAGGATGTAATAAAGCATTAAATTGCATAAAATAAAAGGTAAGTCTGGTATTCTGATCACCCAGTTAAGGGGAGAGCATAGACCTATTACCCACAATCACAGCATGCAAATAATGGTTCAATTTTAAATCCCAAATTGAAAGATTTTCTATTCTAAGTGAAGATGTTGCTTCACTAAAAATATGGGATTCATTTTAACCAAAAGAAAATATGTTTGGTGACTATCCTAGGATTGGTTAATTCCAAATTAAGTGTCTACCCTAGGATTGCTTCATTCTGTTTAAAAATAGCATCAAAAAAATTATGTCTGCGGATTGCGTCGGAATCAGAATTTAAATTTTTAGAAACGAATGCGCCGAAACAGAATCTGTATGCGCCGAAACAGGTTACGAATGTGCCAAAACAGGACACGTATGTGCTAAAAGATCTGGTAAATGCACCGAAACAGTCACCGTATGCGCAGAAACAGGTTACGAATGTGCCGAAAGAATTCCCAGGGATGTGCCAAAACAAGGTGTCTATGCGCTGAAAGGGGTCACGGATGCGCTAGAACAGGTCATGTATGCGCTAGAACAGTCATCGTATGCGCTAAAAAAGACTTCGTATGCGCTGAACCGAGACTCGTATGCGCTAAACCGCGGTTTTTGTCCGTCTCCTGCCAGAAAAATCTGCAAAAATAAAGGTTAAATGTGGGGCTTGGCCCCACGGTGGGCGCCAAAAATGTGTATGAGAAAATGTGTCAATTAAATTGAATCTAATCTAATACACCAATGCAACATTAGATTGAAGAAAACTAAATTAATAAAGTAAATGCAAACTCTTGATAGCAGCTTCTTCAAATTCATTCCATTGTCCTCTATCTCCAAGGATTCGCTTCAATATGTTTGCTCTCAGTTGTGCAAACACAGCTTATAGAATGGCACTTGAGAGAATGAGATTATTATGAATGCATATGCATCTACAAGATTGAGCTTATTGAATTGAAATGCTATGAAATGCTTAATATGTGACTATAATAACTACGCATGAAAGTATGAGATTCGAGGTCCTTTTTTAGCTCATGAAAGGGTTGTATTTATAGATTTTTGAAGGTAGGAATTCGATTGGCCAAGATCGACGGTCGAGTTCAAATCTGTTGAAATGAACGGTGAGAGATCGAGAATTCGAAAAGAGGTGGAATTCTGAGAGATAGAAAATGAAGAGACAATTTGAAAGGTGTCTCTCATAATTAAATAAATAAATATTTAATTATGTGTGAAAGAAATGTCAAAAGGCTTTAATTAAATATTGTAAATATTTAATTATGAGAAAAAGAAAAAGCCTTTTAATTAAATATTAAGAATATTTAATTTTGTGAGAGAAGTGGGAATTAAATATCAAAAGTATTTAATTAAATGTGGAGGGAAGAAAATCATTTAAATTTAGAATTTAAACTTTGATAATTAATGTAAATAAATTGTAAAATCTATTTAATTAATTAAGAAGAAGGTAGCATTAATTAAATAAATGAATTTATTTAATTAAATTAGAAGAATTTAGAAAAATGAACAATATAAATAAATAATTAAATTTATTTATATGTTGAAGACTTAAGAACATTAATAGATGTGTACAGTTACTATTCACCATTTATAAATATTTTACAACTCCTTATAAACAATTGTTTCCTTTCATGCATTTGTGTGGTTGAGAAATGCCTCAAAGACATGAATATTGAGGTCTTCAAATTAATTATTGTCCTTATTCACTTGATAAAGGACTACCCCTTTATGAGTATATTAGACCTTATATTATTGTACTATGAAGTGTCCTTGCTTCCTTCTATTTACTATCATTTGTATGACTGTCCTCTAATATTTATATGCAACTCATTGTCTTTAAGACCTAAGGACTACCCTCTTGAATCCTTATGGACTATATTTCCTCTTGTAATTGCACTCCTTTAACTAAGGTCTGCAACCTTTTGTGCAATCTTCCATTAATGACCATCTTTAAACACCTTCAAGTATGCCCTTATAACTCTTGTTCTTAAAATCTCATGGTTGTCATGAGATTGCTGCCCCTTTTATGACTGTGATCATGCATAACTCGTAAAAATTAATTGAAGTCAAAGGTACTAATAATACCTATGAGGATGAGCAATCCAATATAGGTTAGCACTATGGACATAAGTAAAATGTACATGTGAAAGAAACATAGCTTGCTCAACACTAGAATAAATTTGATACATAATATTGATTACAATATTCTATAATCAACAACAATAAACCTAACTAATTTGAGCTTGAGATGTTTGAGAAAATGCCTCAAAGAAATGGGGTCTCACAGTGATGTACATCACTGTGAGACCCCATTTCTTTGAGGCATTTTCTCAAACAACCCACTACATTGCCAATTTCACCACACTGGCAAGCAAGTGGGCCCACTAGCTTGCCAATTCAGAAAAATTGGCAACCTCATGGGCCATTTGAAAAAATGGGTCCAAAAAAGTGGTCTCACGGTGTTCACATCACTGTGAGACCCCATTTTTTACATCATCGTGATACCCCATTTCTTGGATGCATTTTCTTCAAACTAACCATGAGGTTACCAATTTAACCAAATTGGCAAGCTAGTGGTTCCACTAGCTTTCCAATATGGTGAAATTGGCAAAGTAGCAGGCTATTTGAAAAAATGGGTCTAAGAAATGGGGTCTCACGGTGATGTATGTGAAATTGGCAAGGTAGTGGGTTGTGTGAAAAAATGGGTCCAAGAAATGGGGTCTCACGGTACGTGAAATTGGAAAGGTAGAGAGTTGTTTGAAAAAATGGGTCCAAGAAATGGGGTCTCATGGTGATGTACATCACCGTGAGACCCCATTTCTTGGAGGCATTTTCTCAAACAACCCACTACCTTGCCAATTTCACTGCATTGGAAAGCTAGTGGGCCCACTAGCTTGCCAATGCAGTGAAATTGGCAACAAAGTGGGATGTTTGAAAAAATGGGTCCAATAAATGAGGATGTACATCACTGTGAGACCCCATTTCTTGGACCCACATCACTGTGAGACCCCATTTTTTGGACCCATTTTTTCAAACAACCCACTAGGTTGTCAATTTCACAAAATTGGCAAGCTAGTGGAGCCAAAGAAGGGGTTTTTAAACCTTGTACTCTGTATTTGTTGATGAGTCTATTTTCTAGTCTAGTTATGGGTAGAATCTATAGTTTATTTGTTGAAGTTACCATGGACTTTGATATTACATCATTTCATTTTTTCTAGTTTTAATGATATTAACCTATTATGTGGACTATCTATATTAATCTTGCATGTGGTTAATGAATGTTCTTTAAGGTGATTATAGCTATGTAGAAATGATTGAGAATGCTAAGTTGAGAAATGCAGCCGCTAGCTGGTCACAAAGTGAATCACATGAAAGTCAACTGGAGGACAACAGGGGGAGATTCCCATGTCAGCCACATGTAACTACCTTATGCTGATCTTTAATGACATTGAGCAATGCAGGCATTACTATAGTGGTCGAGTTTGCATTTGGGCCTGCATGTCTGAATGCATTCCCCTACATGTGTAACCGCCCTTCCACTCTTTTCTTTGCTTTCCCTAATTGGTGTCTTGTTAGTTAGTGGGAGTTGACTTCCTTGTTTAGTTGATAAATAAGGTTTGGATCCTCCTTCTTCAGGAGTTAGTCACCAAGCTATTATACAATCTGATAATACTATCAAACATACTCTTTTTTATCAGCACTTTCCAATGAATAAAATGAGATTTTGAGTTGAATATCTGAGTTTGCATTAGTTTTAGAGGATACTCATCCAAGGGGGGCCACTTGGTGTGTAATCTGTTCCTTTAGTTTAGTTAGATTAGTATTAGTTTTTGTTTAGTACTTAGTTAAGAATATGGCACTGACTGTTCCTACAGCCACTAGGATTTCATTATGTGACTATTCCTGTAGCCAAAGCAAGCAGAGTAGTTTCTTGTTTGTTGCTCAGATTTTCATTTATGTCATGCATGTTCAGTTTAAGGTTAATTTTTGAGTAATGTTCAACATTTACTTTATTTCTTTCTATGCAATTTACTTTCAATATTAAGTCTCTTAGTTGTAGAATGAATATGACTACTTTGAGTTCCTAGTGCACATACTATGTTGACCCATTTCAAGTTCACATCCCTGGGTTGACAATTTAAATGCACCTTCATGATGGTTAAGATGGCTATTCAAGTTAGATGTCCAGTCTTTGAATCATGGTTGTAAAATCTTAGTTATTGAAATTGTTGTAGGATGCTGACATTTTTGGCATCGTTGTCAGGGATGGTGTCAAACTAGGGAGTCCTTTGGAGTCATTGATATTTTTTCTGCTATAGTATTTTTGGAATTTTCTCTTAGTGTTAGAAGTTATGATCCACTATTTTTCCCACCCATTATTTATGGGAGTTGGTTGATACTGATTTTATACCGCATGCATAGAAGAAGAAGATATTCTTATGGGAGATTCCTTCCTAATAATCCAGAGCCATTTCAGCCATTAGGACTTTCAAATCTTCTAAAAAATGAAGAAGAAGAAGAGCCACACCCCTTTGCTGATATATTCCTTGACTTGACCAGTTCTGAATTTTCCCTTGAAGATCAAAATCCAGTTGAAGAACCCTTTATTCTGAAAATTCATCAAGCAGGAATGACTAATGCAAATGGAAATAGACCTAACAGACAGAATCAACCAACTTTTCCTTTTCCCATTGCTCAACAGAATGAAGTAGATAACCTCAAGAATATCCCTGCTTAAGTCATTCCTAAGTTCTGTGGACTTGTCACAAAAGATCCAGATACATTCTTGTTTGAGTTTGATATACTCTGTAGAAGCTATGACTATATCACTGATGCCCAAGAAACTTAAGCTATTTCCTACTACTTTGAAAGAAGTTGCATTAAGATGGTTTATGGGCCTTGAAAGAAACACTGTGGTGACTTGGGAAGATTTTTGTCTGTAGAAATATCCACACCATACACTCAATGAAGACTCACAAAATTTTATTTTCCTGAGAGGAATTAGTGAAAGTTGCATTGATGCCTTGGACCTGATGGTAGGAGGATATATCACTCAAGTCCCTTGGGAGGCTATCAAGAAGCTATACCAAAACTATTCTAGGGAAGCTTCAAAAGAAGGAAGAGCTTACCAATCCTCTATGGGTAAGTCATCCACCAATGGAGTCTCAAGGATGGAGATTACTAATTTGCTAGCATATTTCAAGTAGGATATCATCAACAATCTAGCCACTCAGCTGGATACACTTCAAGCTAAGAAGAAACATGAGAAGGTAGAGGCAATGTTGACAGAATATTGTCCTCATTGTAGACAGAAAAAGAAGGACTCCAAGTGCAAGGTGATAGCTAAAATTGAAAACAAGCAGATTCCACCTGAGTTCAAACCAATTCAAACTGAGAAAGACCAAGTCTAATTTGTTGCACAGAAAAGGCCATGGGCTTCAAGATAAGGTATGCCACCAGATTCACTATCTTTTGTTGGGCCATATTTTAATGCTTATTCATCTAGTAACTAGTGGCAGGCCCCCTGTCTATCCACCACAGTCTTGGGATAACCCTCCAAATGCTTGGTCCAATTATCAAAATTCCTCACCTCAGTGGTAGCAACCTTTGGGGAATTGGCATTAGTTTCAACGACCTTGGCAACCACCTCCAGGAAATTGGGAGCAAACATCCCAATTGAGAGGTGGCCAACAATGGCCAAACTAGACAACCGGCTACATGCAACCATCTTCTCAACCCCAACAACTTGCTATAATTCCTCCTCCTGCTAATCCAAGCTCAAATGTACCCAAACCTACTAGGTTACCAACCCAACCCACACCTAACCCAAATAATAAACCACATCAACAATCTATATATTCTTCTAATCCAAATCAATTCCATGTATATGTTGTGAGTTTAATTGACATACGTCTACGTTGAGGAACAACCTTGTCATCTCCTTCCACCCCCATTATCACTGAGCTTCATGTGGAAGAGCAAGAAGAATCTCTAACTGATCCCATTCAACCTTGTGCACCTAAGAATCCTCAACTAGTTCCAACCAAGCAAATAGCCCAAGAACCACCATTCCCCAGAGATTGGAAGTTTCCAAACAAAAAGAAGACAAGGAGGAAACTACTTTTGATATTCTAGACCAACTAAAGCATATATGTGTCTAGGTCCCCCTATTCTAGGCCATAAAATATGTTCCTATATATGAAAAGACAATTAAAGAAGCATGCCTCAAGAAACTAGGCAAGAAAAAGGACCCAACTACAGTTCATGTAGTGGGACAATTAGTTGACATCATGCTTGGAAAATTAACTATCCCCAAGTACAATGATCCAGGTAGTCATGTGGTTGAAGTTATTATAAATGGGATAAACATAAAGAACGCTTTGATTGACTTGGGTGCAACAATCAATGTGATGACTAAAGATATCCTGCAACAACTAAACATTGTGAGCATGAGATCCACACCTACTATCCTGCAACTTGCTGATAGTTCCACTATTAAGCCTGATGGCATAGTAGAGGATCTTGTGGTGATTCTAGACTCTTGGGAGTATCCATCTGACTTCATGGTTATTTCTCCCAAAGCTACACTAGGAGGGCACCCCATTATCCTTGGTAGGCCATGGTTAGCAACTGCAGATACTTATATTAGATGTCAGTCAGGTGACATGACCATTTTTGATGGTAGGAACACCAAAAATCTTGTTCTTTATCCTCTTGCTCATCCATCCCATGATGTAGATAATTATGTATGGCCACATATTGGTGAAGAGGACAAAGAAGTTAAATTTGTGGAATAGCTCATGATGCTAGGGAGAAGTCCTTTCCTGCAGCTTCAAGATGAAGATGAAGTTTTATCTAGTAAAATTTAGAACCATTTTCAGATAGAGGAGACATCACCCGCTCATGTGCCTGGTTCTACTAACCTCATGAAAAAACTTATGTCAGTTCTGCCTAATCTTCCTACAACCACTCTTCCTGCAGCCACTAAACTCTGCAGATAGACTTCTTGCAACCACTCTTCCTACAACCACTCTTCCTGCAACAATTCATCCAACATACAACACCTGAGTATAGTTCTTGCAGCTAAGAAGCTCCTGCAACCAAAGGCAGTGGACCTAGTGTCCATCCTTTTGGCTAATTAAGGTATGTACTTTTCATAATAAAGACTTCTACTTTTGTAGAAGTCAATTTATTTACCCATCCGCCCATCCATCCATCTGTACCACCTTTCTATCTCTTCCATCACTTCATTCCACTTCATCATCATTAATTTCTCAATTATTTCTTAAAAAGGTGAACGGTACTTTCTCCACGATCATTGCAATGAATCCTCAACATAATCATGTTTGTACACACTCATGTATGTGCACATTAATTGCATTCTTAATTATCTTTTAGAGAGTTTCATTTAATCACTGTACATTAGTATGGACGTTCACATAATTTCTATAATCCCCTTGTCAAATCATCGCTACCATCTCGCATGTGTGGACACATGTCCAAATTTAGGTTGGGGGAGGGGTAAGAAAGATGCAGATATATTGCCACATGTCAGTCCATAATTGTCTGTGTCAGCAAATCTTGTTGAGCTGATTTAAAATTTGAAATAAAAGACGGCTCGCATATGTGATGTGACACTAAACTACCATCGCCATTTCCTCTCATCATAACTCCCTTTTATTACCATTCCTTTGCATTATTCACCCTATCATAATCTTGAAATGCAAATGGTAAATGGTAAAAAAAAATTGAGTGAAGAAAAATTTAGTCAACAATTCAGCTAGCAAGTGAGCATAAAGGAATTTTCTTTCAGACGAGAATTACAGAAGGGAATTTTGCAGAGTGATAAATTGATTACAAACAATGGGAGGTAGACTCATTCGAAATGAGCCCTCAATTCATGATTCTTTATTGCAAGATGCACAGTGCTTGGCCAAATTTTGAAACTATGGTTAGTTGGACTATTTCTTGAGGCTAGACAGTTTTGATGAAGGTATTGCATTAGAGTTCCCCCAAACATTTTCAGATGGAAAAGCAATAGTAAAAGGGTTGGAGGTTGTGGCAACCACATAATGAATTGCAAAATGTTAGGGTTACTAGTTGACGATGAACCTTACCCTATTTCTAGAGACACAAGGTCAACAAGGGATATATTCACAATACATGGTGATCCTCCAATCACTATTGACAAACAAGGTGCTAAAAGACTCTCTCTTCTTGAGCCATGGAAGCAGGCAGCCATCTACATTATCAAATATATCACTTGTGAGGGTCAACTATCGAACCTGTATTTAGTGTATTTCAAACTATTGAGTCATACGAGGCATGGGAGGAGGATGAATGTGCCCAATGTCTTGTACAACCTTCTCTTCATCATGGCAACAAAAACTCAAAAAGGTAGGGACAAATTTGTTTCCCACCATTGTCTAATTAAATTGTTGGTTGTAAAATCTTAGCATGATGCAACACCTAGAATGACCTAGGAGGATTTTATAAAAATTGATCAATTTAGACCTAAGCAGTTGCAACCTAGGGTTTCACCTCAAACATGTAGGTCTAGAAGAAAATTAAGCATGAATGAAGACACCTTTGGTGCTTCAACCTATGGTGTTGACCCCAATGTGAATCCTCCTACTGAAGAGAGGACTATAGATGTTAGTTCCTCTGAGCCTGAGTACTCTGAAAAAAAAATTATTTATCAAATTTTGATGATGATAATGTTCCACTTGAAATTGTAATAAGAACTAGGGCACAAAAGAGGGAGGTAGAAGCAAGGAAATGAAAAACCCAGCCGGTGCAAAGAGAGGCGCCAAGTCCTAAGAAAAGAAATACTGGCACTATTCATCCTACAACCAAAGAAAAATGTAAGAGCCCTCTCAAGAAATCAGAACCAATTGTTGATATTCCTTCACAGAAAAAACCCGAGCTTGGTGGGACATTGTGTGAGAGCACTAAAGCTCCAATGGAGTAGGAAAATGTAGAAGAAGAAGATGTATTCGAAGAGGCAGAAAAAATGACCCTAGTAGATCTTGTTGCCATTGCAGAAGAAGTTGAAAATTGAGAACACGAAAAAAAATTAGGAGTTCCTATAGCAAGACCAAGATCAAGAGTTCCTACAACAAAACTAGGAAATAGATCAAGATTTCCTACAACAACTACAAGAACGAGAACAAGAGGCCCTACAACAAGAGGAAGAAAGAGAAATTGTACCTCTATAGCCTGAACCAATGGGACATCTTGAATCTATGCAAATAGTTCTATATGGGGAGCAACCATCCACAAAATCCTTGGTAGGAATCCATAACCCTCTTGATTTTTTAGTGCATGCAGCAATTTTGAATTTGTGGAGTGAGATACAAAGAGAGGAGGAATGGAAAAGGGAAAAGAAAATATTGAAAAGGGAAATCCAAGAGAGGGATGAGATTATTGAAGAAAAGAATGAAGAGATTATCTTTCTGAAGGAGAGGGTGAGTGACATTGCAACCCTGGTGCCACAAATTTCAGAATGCAGAACCCCTTCAAGGGTTTATGCTCTGCACCTAAAAGAGAAATATCTCTCCTTTAAATTTTCAAGGATTATCTCAAGTTTGAACCCCTCTATTGAAACTCCTACTGAATTTTTCAATGCTTATAGAATTTTCCCCCCTAAAATGAAAAATTATTATGTGAATTTTATTTACACAATTTTTTTGTAACTAAAGACCAAGACTGGAACCCACTGCTTTATGTGGGGGACATCCAATTGAGAGAATTTATGTGTTGGGTAAAAAATGAGATTAGTTGGGGTGAACAATATAATTCTTATAAGGGGAAGGAATCTAATATTCCCTTGGCCATTAGAGTTGAAACAAGGAACCCCAAAGGCATTTACACAGACTGGAATATAATTATTTTTAGGCTGAGCTATGGTAACAGGATTATGCCTTGGATTGAGGTAGTTTACAGTGAGTATGAGGTAAAAACAACAAAAAAAGATGACACTATGAGAGGATACCTATCCTAGAGATGGAACACATCAATTGATGAGCTGAAGCAAGCTAAACCACATTTCATCCACAACTATGTTGTTGCAATAAAAAGAATTGAAAGGTACATTCAGATTGGGAGAACCAAGGGTCGTGAATGGCTTCCCTTGAATTTTCAGCCGCCTATCCTCATGTGGCCTGTATCAAATTTTAGGTTCTACCGATATGACATTGCTGAGGACAATCAAAGATGGAGGATACTTGAAAAGTTGGGAGCATTCTACTAGAACCCTGATTCGCCCACAACAAACACTGATATTGGACAATTATCAGTTGCAAATTTCAAATCCTTGACCAAGCAGAAGCATAACTCTTCCCCTACTGGAGGACCATCAAAATGTTAGGTTGGGGGGAGTGATGAGTCTATTTTTTGGTCTAGTTATGGGTAGAATATATAGTTTATTTGCTGAAGTTACCATGGACTTTGATATTACATACTGATACTTTTATATAGTTTCTTTCAAACCATAAGACATTTGGGTTTAATTCCATTTCTGCCAGTTTTAATGATATTAACCTATTATGTGGACTATCTATGTTAATATTGCATGTGGTTAATGAATTTTCTTTAAGGTGATTATAGCTATGCAGTTATTATGCATACTGAAATTTCCATGCAGACATGATTGAGAATGCTAAGTCGAGAAACACAACCGGCAACTGGTCACAAAGAGGAATCAAGTGAAATTCAACTGGAGGACAATGATGGGAGATTCCCATGTCAACCACATGTAACCACCTTATGTTGATCTTTAATGACATTGATAAATGTGGGTGTTATTGTAGTGATCAAGTCGGCGTTTGGGCCTACATGTCTGAATGGATTCTCCTACATGTGTAACCGCCCTTCCACTCTTTTCTCTGCTTTCCCTAAATAGCGTCCTCTCAGTTAGTGGGAGTCGACTGCTCTATTTATTTGATAAATAAGGTTCAGATCCTCCTTCTTCAAGATTTATTCACCAAGCTATTGTACAATCTGATAATAATATCAGACTTACTCTTTTGTATCTGCACTTTCCAATGAATAAAATGAGATTTTGAGTTGAGTATCTGATTTTGCATTAGTTTTAGAGGATACTCCTCCAAGGCGGACTGCATGGTGAGTAATATATTCCTTTAGTTTAGTTAGATTAGTATTAGCTTATGTTTAGTACTTAGTTAAGAATCTGGCACTGACTATTCCTACAACCACTAGGATTTCATTGTGTGACTGTTCCTGCAGCCAAAGCAGGCAGAGTAGTTTCCTGTTTGTTTCTCAAATTTTCATTTTTTTCATGCACGTTCAATTTAGGTTTAATTGTTGAGTAATTTTCAGCATTTACTTTGTTTCTTTCCATGCAATTTAATTTCAGTATTAAGTCTCTTAGTTGTAGAATGAAGATGACTACTTTGAGTTCCGAGTGCACATATTGTGCTGACCCATTTCAAGTTCACATCCTTGGGTTGACAATTTAAATGCACCTTCATGATGGTTAAGATGGCTATTCAAGTTAGATATCCAGTCTGTGAATCATGGTTGTAAAAGCTTAGTTATTGAAATCATTGTAGGAGGCTGACATTTGTCATATGTTTTCTATTATTTATAGAAGATGCTTGTGCCTAGTAAAGGAATTGTCATCAGCTAATTAGAATCCATCTAGGTCTCCCATGGAATTGCATAAAATAATTCATTTTCATTACATAAAAAAATATGTTATACCCAAAGTTTGATGATTGAATTGAAGCTCATTCATGTACATCTTATGCCTTTTATTTTCTATATTTGAGTATGAACATGTACAACTTGAATAGTTAGAACCTTTGATAATAGTTCATTCTTATGAACATAATAAAATAATTCATTATAATTTTATGTTGATACCCAAGGGAAGCATATGGATCTATGTATGGATTAACCAATAGAATATTATCCATTGTAAATGTGTGATCAAAATTGAACAATGCTAGTTGAGATGCAAATAAAATTTATGGAAAATCATTGAGAACCAAGGGAAGAGTCTCATTTGAGAGTTTTCATTTTAAATAACTCTCCCTAAGGGACTTATGTGACTAAAATCAATGATATTTGTCCAATATGTCTTGCATATCATAAAGTATTCTTGTGATTTCCTTTTCCTTGATTACTATCTACCAAATAACTCTTCTTGTTTGTTGCATATTTTTAATATATTAAAGAGTGTTGCTTAAAGTAAGAATTATGATAAAGTTGTCCTAATATATAGAAGGGGGATATTTTAATGGATTCAAAGCACTTAGTACAATATTGATTTGTTTTTATATGTTGTGTAAAATATGATACTCAAACCATATATGCTTTTTTTTTTTCTAAAACCTAATGTTTGGCAATTTATGTGGTCCATTTGTTGAATTTGTGTATATGTACACACTCTTTGAGGGTTGTGTGACTCTTCTTGGTTGATAAAGGTAGTTATTTTTTTGCAAAAATACATCAAAGAAATGGGATCTCATGGTGATTAAAATCACCGTGAGACCCCATTTCTTTGAGGCATTTTCTCAAACAACTCACTACCTTGTCAATGCTACTGCATTAGCAAGCTAGTGAGCTCACTAACTTGCCAATTTGGCAACATTGACAAGGTTTGATAAAATTACTCTAAGAGATATCTCTTAGAGGCATTTTCTCAAACCTTGTCAATGCTACCGCATTGATAATGTAGTGAGCTTGCCAATGCTCACTACCTTGTCTATGCTACGGATTGAACCAAAACATATAATCTACCCAATATTCATATGTAAACTTTGAGCCAAAACATATATACAAACTTGGAACGAAAACATATAATTTTTCCAATATTCATATGTAAACTTCAAACCAAAACATATGTACAAACTTGGAGCCAAAATATATAATCTGCCCAATATTCATATGTAAACTTTGAACCATAACATATGTACAAAATTGGAACCAAAACATATGTAAACTTGAAATATAGAAATGAAAGGTCTGACTATCAACTAATCTTGATGTGCATACTCTAAATTTTAATATAAATTAATGTGCATACTTACAAATTAATCCAGTGAACCATCCAAGTCTTCTCTAATCTTTATTGTGTCAAGTATTGCCTCATGGTTAGACTCACACACCTTCCACAAGGTTTTTTTCAAAGGTGTACCCCCATATTTGATCAAATGAACATTGGACGCCATAACAAGTTTTGAGTAATGAAGAATCTTCTAATGCATGCCAAAGTCTTGAAATAGCCAAACATTAACACTCTTATGTGGATACCTTCTAAGCCACATTCCAGTAACAACCATTAAGCCTAAAGGGTATTCGATGTTTTCTCCATTTATAACTGGGGCCTCTAATTTATTTTTGGCCTCAACACGATACAATTAATAATGTGATCCCTCTTCATTGTATTCATCTACAATAACTTCATAAACATGCCCTACATTGATATGTGTAGAAAATTAGATGAAATTAGTCAACATTACAAATACACTACAAAGTAAGATAATAATAGCAATTTCAAAAACTATGCAAGTAGATATATTACCTAGTTGAACAAGATCTAATATGTGGTCAAATTCAATTGAGGATTTCATATATGTTATTTCCAATTTCGTTAGAGGCTGATACATGTAAAGTGGTCTAAGATAACTTAACCACCATTTGTTAACCCACTCCTTTGACTTGCACTCGCTCCAGGCTTGAATTATACATGAAGAAAAAAAGTGTGCCATCTTTCGTGTATGGATACTCTATGAACCTGCATTTGAGCTAAGGAAAGAGTGTAGCTCACTTGATCCTATCAGTATAAAACAATCCTCATATGGTGCAATAATAGTATCATCTATCAACCAAAAAAATCTATGAACTGAAGACTTACCTTCATTACCTAGATCCATCAAAGCATTACACCACTCGACGATTGATTTTTCATTTGTCAACTTTGCATTGTCTTTATACTTTAACTCTTCTCATGCTAATACTCTTTTGATACATTCTCCTACACCATCATGCTCCCCCTTTCCATGTAGTGCCTCACAAAAGATCCACATATGTTGAACACCTTTAATAACACGCATCTTGCTCAACCAATAGAATATCCATGATTTTTTGAACTATGATGCACAATCATCTGACCATATTATATGTTGACTGTATGCTATGCCCCTCCTATCCAAATCACTGTCGAAAAACTGAAAGAAACCTTGCATGAATTCTAGATAATGTGTGTGATCATAACTAATGTAAAATTGGTACTCCCTCAATACCTTCTTGTTATCCTCCATACTATCAACTACATGAATGAATTCTATGTGCACAAATATAGAAACCTGTGTGGAGTTGTAATAATGTGATTGCACCTCATGTTGTGGTAGTAGAGTATATTTATCTTCAAAGTCGACCACTAAAACTATGCTACCAATTGGAAAGGTTTCCTTGCATAACTTGAATTGCAATTCCAACCATCGAGCTCTATGGCTATGTCTTACATACTCATACACTATATTGTCATGAAATATAGACATAAACTAATACATTGGAATCTTTTGAATAACCAAATCACACCTTTTTTCTTGATTACCATGTTTTATGTTGTAGGCCACTATTTTATACTTGTCGAACTCTAATAGTTTCTTCCCAACCTCATGTGTGCTTTCCATATGTTCACATATTGGCATATGTTGCAATCCACTACAATGTTGACATGTCCCATCCAAGCATAGTTTCTTGTAGAATATGTGGCCTTCCTCTCTTTCATATAATTTTTTTTGATAAGAAGTCTCTTGATGATGTTGGTGGGGCATGTATGCCACAATCCTGTAAAACATTGTTAGTATGCAAATTTAAACATATAGAATGATAAACATCAAAATGGTTAGAAAATTCAATATGTATTATACAAAAAGTAGTGCATGTGCAATTTCTCTTGACATAAAAATGTTTAAGCATTTCAAAATATCTTTGAATTTTTTTAATTTGAGGATAATCCTCTAGAGATTTATGAAAAAATTGTGTTTGAGTCGTATCCAAAAATGCTTTGGATGTGGCTTACGGTTTCAACTACCGATTCTCCTTCTTACCATATCCCTTTGATTCGGAGACACCCTTGTGTTATTATTCCAATAGTCTTCAATTAGTGATCTCAATGCTTCAACAACTAGTTTATCTTTTCATGGGAGTCTCCTTGAAAATGCCCATTATTTAGTGGAATCAATGTCCTCAATTATTTGGCACCTTTGGACAAATCTTCATAAAAAAATTCTATTAATTCTCAAATGTTGACTCATCTTTCTAATGAGACGAGATTTCCTCATTTGATTACTTACTAAAGTCGATGGAATGACAAATCATGTGACATTACTATCTTTTGAGAGTGAGGTCTTACCCACACCCCCATATGCATCCATTACATTCTTCACAATAATTTTTTCACTTGAAGCATCTGATGTTCTCAATCCAAGAATATTCATATTTGACCTATATTTTATACTTCACATCATTTCAACAAAAAATTGACATCTTGCAGTCTCATTTAACTTTCAAAGAAAAATATCCAAATCTTATGAGAATATCTTCCACAAGTGCGTTGTGGAATCTTACCTTCCATTGGATGAAAAATATTCTCATCAATATTAATCAAAAACTTTGGCTTTCTATGCAAAATTCTAGGTGGTGTTCTCATAGGTACATTCATCTCAACATTAGGAATTTCATAAATATTTAAATGAAATGGGATAGATGGTATACCTTTGATCAAGGATGGAATAGATGATATACCTTGAGGCTGAGATGGGAATGATGGCATACCTCCTTCCTTAAATGTGAGTGATGATGTACTCTCAACTTGAGATGCGGTAGATGGTGTACCTCCATATTCACTTATGGTAGATGGTGTCCCTCCATATTCACATGTGGTAGATCGTGTCCCTCCATATTCACTTGTGGTAGATGGTGTCTCTCCAACTACGGTATTCAAATCTCTCTTAGCACAAAAATTTCACATTTGTTCTCTTTGTGCCGCCAAATCCATTTCTCTTTTTTTATGGTTGGGGTTCCTCTTCAATTGGCATGTCTTCGTCAATCATTTCCAATTTATTATCATGATGTTCCCTCATCCATCCTACCTTCTTTGCATTCTTAGTTCCTATCTCTTCCTATGTTGGTTTAATCCTTGATCATTTCCTCGAAATGACAAATAATTTTATTTATAGCATGATAAAGAGAAAAATATTAGTTCCTAAAAAATGAATTCATACAAATAAATGAAATATATGTCATTCAACCCTCACTAGCTTGTCAAAGCTCACATTAATTTTTGGATGGAATTCCTTAAATAAATGTGGTCTCATGGCATGCCATGATTTCAAGATAGGCAAAAAATGGAAGAATGGACAAGGCATGTGAATGGTTTGAAAAAAAAACATTAGTAGACATGTATGCAAAATGTGGTACCATAGACAAGCTAGTGAGCTCACTAGCTTGTCAATGCAGTATAATTGACAAGGTAGTGGGTTGTTTGGAAAAACGCCTCATAAAAATGGGAGCTCATAGTCCATTTCTATGAGGCATTTTTTCAAATAGCCCACTACCTTTTCAATTCTACTACATTGACAAGCTAGTGAGCTCACTAGCTTGTCAAAGCTCAAATAAATATTTGGATGGAATGCCTTAAAGAAATGTGGTCTTGCGGCATGCCATGATTGCAAGATAGGCACAAAATGGAAGCATGGACAAGGCATGTGATTTTTTTGGCAAAAATGTTTTGGTAGACATGTATGCAAAATGTGGTACCATAGACAAGCTAGTGAGCTCACTAGATTGTCAATGTTGTAGCATTGACAAGGTAGTGAGTACCTCACTAGGTTGCCAATACAGTAGCATTGAAAAATAGTGGGTTGTTTGGAAGAATTCCTCATAGAAATGGGGTCTCACGTTGATGTCCAAGGAATAAGAAATTTATAGGAAAGTGCTACATCTCATAAACAATACAATAAACTACTTGGTAGAACTATTTGATAGAATGCCTCAATGAGATATGTCCTCATGGATTAAAATGTTTGTAGGATATGAAAAAATGGATTTTTTGAAAAGGCTTTAAATTTTTTCAAGAAAATACAATTTCTAGGTGTAAAACCAAATTCCACTACATTTTCCAACATCCCCCATGCCTATACCAAAATGAAAGCTTTGGAAAGAGGTATGCACATCCATAGGAAAGGATTGAGAAATGATGTATTAAATTCCATACTTATACCTACTCTCATATATATATGTATACAAAATGTGGAAGCATACACAAGGTAGGTCAATTGTTTAACAAAATGCTTCAAAGAGATGTGGTTTAAAAATGTAATTGGCAAGTGTAAAGAATTGTGTAGTTTAAAATGTGCCAAGAGGGGCTAAGGTTATAATGACAAATAAATAATGATGAACATGGAATATGCATAATAACAAAATCAAAGAAAGCCAAAATATAATTAAGGAAAATGTAAATAAAATATGTAAATACTTCACATACCCAATTATGTAGTGTTTGTTTCTTCTTGCATCAAACTCCTCAATAATTTGATTTTTTCACAAGTGTGTTTCCTTTTCAATGTTCAATTGTATATCACTCTTGAATGGAATTGAGATTTGAATTGATATACATCAAATTTGAAGTGAAAACTTTGTTATTTCATGCAAAGGTGGTGGAAAGTTCATAAAAAGGTGGTAGAATGTGAAAAATTTGCATGTACACTTCATAAAAAGCATCAAAAAGCTTCTTTTTGTCATAACACATGCATAACCAAGAGAATATAGAGAATGTAGACCTAGAGATCATGGGTTTGTTGATTTTTTTATGATTTTTAGAGCAAGCCAAAACACGCTCACGCTATAACACACTCTAGATATAATGTGCTCACGCTATAACAAAGGCATCTTCAATAACAATATTATCCATGGGAATTTGTCCTATATTTTCCCCTATTTCCATTTCAAGAACTTCAGGGTTCCCCACCTCTGAGGTGAGTGTTCCTCTTATGAATTCATCTTCTTAAACATTCATAGGAATTGACCCTATATCTAGAATCTCTTCCACCACTAGTTGTACCATGGTATTTTCTTTAGATTTCTTTTATTTTGCTCGTTCCCACATGGTGCCCAATTTATCTATTTCTGCTTTAATTAGAGCTTCATCTAGCTCAGAACTTTCATCTAAAATCACAATAGTATTTCCTAGTGTATCTTTTACTATGGCCATATTGACTAAAGGGGAGAAGTAAATAAATGTTGCAGCACTCTAAGATGCAAACCTTGTTTGTGCATGCATATTCTCTACAATTCTTATCTCTTCATCAGTCATAGGCCGATTCTTTGGCTGTGTTCTGGAAGAAGATACCACTTTTGGTTTTACTTTTGTTCAAACCTTACTTGATTTGACTTCTTTACATTGACCAGTTGGTTTTAATGAAACTCCTTAGCTTGAAGCCTCAGGGGTTCATTCTTCAATGTGTATAGCAGTAGCTGCTTTACCAACTTTTCTCTTTTTCTTAGCAGGCTCCTCATGCTCAATCCCATTTTCATCCCTTTGTTTATTCTTTGTATCAAGTGACTATGTGGGCCTTATTCCAACTTTCCTTAAAGCTTTACAAAAATAATTTATCCATTGTTGAGTTTTCATTAAAACAACTTTAGAGATTTCCTCAACATATGTCATTTCTCTACTTTCATAATTTGGATTCGGGATGGGTTCATCAAAAACTTTGTTTTCATTATAAGCCAGATTCAATACTTCACCATCATATTACTCCAATTGATCTGGAATGTCATGAATCTTAAGAATCCACGCAAATTGTAATGATAACCTTTCATATTTTCTCTTCCTTACTTTATATTCATCATCACAATTGAGCTAGTAATCTTCTAAATGGAAAACATGAGCCCATTTACCAACTATCCACTTGATAATATTCCCTTTTGGATCATAATTATTTCTTTGGAGTGGAAAATACTCCAGCTTGTATGCCTTTAACTCCTCTTCACATAAATCAGCTTCCTTACTTGCATTGCATTTGTAATTCTCCATTAGAAGAGGAAGTTTGAGAGAAAATTTCTTATGTACTGAACTGTAAAGATCTTGGGACAACTTCAACTATCTTACCAATTCCAACAATACTAACTTGTCTTTAGGGTACCTAGGAAACATGAAAGGATATCCTTCAAACCTTTCAACCTTGATATAGGTGAAAGTGGGAAATTGAATGTACCAGCCTCCAATTTGTTTAATATTTCTTTGTGCTTCCAGATAATATTTTAGCTTTATCGCCTTCCATTATTCTCACCAGCTTCATGGAAAACACATCATTAACTCTTTGATAATGCTCCTTGTATTCATGAATGGTAATTTGGGGTAAATGAGCATATATCAAACTATTTCCTACTTCTCTACCCAATGTTCCAACTCTATTCAACCCTTGCTTGTTTTCCCTTAAGGCACAAGAATAAACCAAATATGAGGACAAAGAAAAATATCTTGACTTTGGAAATGCCTTTATTTGTTCATGCATTTTGTCTCTGATAAAACCTCCCCAATGCATTTGGATAGGGCCTTCCATTAATTTGACTATGATTATGAACATCCATGATTCAAACTTGTTGGCATCTCATAGTATAGCTATCCTGCTTAGCATGGTTATAATATCTTGAACATAGATCTTAGAATTGGCTTAGTTTGTTTTGTAATTTCCTCTTGACACCATTGGGTACTCATAGTTCTTCTATTCTATTCTTTGGCACTGAGGTATATTTTATCCTTTGTCTTTACATCTATTGGGTTCATCTGAGAAAATGTGAGAAGCCCAAATGCATATACAATTCCTTTCTCAAAATTATCTACATAGATTCTTCCTTCTTTGTCAATGACTCTTTTGTCTGGGTTATAGTAGTTTAAACATTCCATAACCGATTTAGGGGCCTCCATTGTTGGTGGAAACCCTCCTGCTAAATATAACCCACTTTCTATAACATTCCTTGTTCATTGAGAGGCATTTTCTAGTCTAGATCATGCAATGAATTCAACATCAAAGAGCTATCCTAAATGAGTATCATTAGCTATCCCACCAATTGGTACAACTTGTGAAATGTAGTAGTTGAATTCATTTTCTAGTCTTGCTTCAGAAGTACTCATTTTAGCCGACATGTTCTGCATTTTCAAATATGTTCTTTGTGTGTGAGTTAGGGTTAAATTTAACCATTTTTCTTTAATAATTCATAAAAACTTTCAATTCACCATTCGGTTAAATTTACATCAGAATAATCAAATTTTAGTTATTAAAGGAAATATCATAATCTTGAGACTTACATGCATAAAATGGTTAACAATTTTTTTGTTATTTGAGACATACCTAGTTTCGCTGATGATAACAACCTTTCAAAATGCAACTTTGAAACCCTCAATAGTTGTGTTCATATTTTCTCAAAATTTACATTTCCTTGCACACCATAATATCAGTCTCGTTCATTCGATGTCCTTTGCAAATTTGTAGTATAGTGTGAGGTTGAGTGTTATAAAAGAAATTGCATGCTCGAGGTGGTGCCAAGTACGTGTGTGTAGTTTGTCACCTTCATTAATTACCTTTTACAATGCATTAATTTCTTGAATAAAGGTGCAATCATGGTTAATTAGGGCTCAAATTATGAACACCTTGGTTTTTATGAGGCAAAGGCCTTTTGGGGACGTGATCATTAACAATCATTGAGATTGACAACCTCCGATATCAAACCTTAGGAATATTTCTAGGAATCAAGACACTTACCTCCAAGCTTAAGAAAATCGGGAGTAAAGAGAGGAACTGGGAATTGGGCTCAAGCAAGATCAATAGTGATCCAAATATTTTATAATGGAACCTTCGGTTTGCAACCTCTGACCAAAGAAAAAGAAAAGAAACCATTGGGCTAGCAGATGAAGAAAAGAATGCAAACAACGGGATGGATCATTCGGGTGATGACTTATCAGGTGGGACTAGGACCAATCAAAGATACAACATACTTGACACAACCACAACAACTCCAGGACTCTAGTTTTTGGTAAATTAAAAAAAGTTCATAAAACAATAGAAACACCAAATCTGGGAAAGAACAAGGACTTTAAGCAAAGACCAAGCAAATTGAAATGAAACTTGCATTTTACCAACTCCCCCGAAAACACACTAAAGAAAGCAAAAGCAAGAGGAAAGAAAGAAGGCAACAAAAAAGAAAAGGGGGTCCACATTTTTCCAAGGAGAAAAATGAGGCGTGTTGTGAGACCACACAAAAACTAGCAACCAACAAAACTAAACAAAGAAATAGAAAGTCAATTATAGACCTAATAACCATGCTTCAAATTTTTTTACTCTTTTAATTATAAACAATTAGATCCTTATTCTGACATTCCGACTTCACTTTAGCTAGCATACAAAATTAAGCATTATTGAGCTCACATGTGTGCAATTGATTTATTTTTCTATAGCAAACTTAGAGCATAGAAATTATTTGCATTGACCTACATAATTTGGCAATTCCCTTTTAAGCCGACCAAGGAGAGAGCCTTGGTGCCAATCAAGCATCCATAGCCTTGGCAAGGTTATCTCTGTAATTCCTACAAACATAGCTCTACTACCAGCCATGGTAGAGATATTTGGATAGCCTAAAGAGTTGATTCTTTCTTTTGATATTTCTTTTATAGCTCCTTTCAACTTTTTTTTTGATATTGCAATGATAACTCATTTCAACTTGCAAGCAATGAAGCCCGCTATTAGGTTGGGAATTACAGTGCTAGCAAAGGTAGCCTTTTGATTTTTCACTCAATGCAAATAATCGTTATCCCAAATTTTAGTAGAATGATTTAAAAATGTGGGCATTTGTAGCTCAACATCAACTGAATGATTTATGCTAACTACAATAAAAGGAACCGAACAATTCCCAAATCATCTATAATTAAAAGACTGCTTCTGATCAAAACATGGATCAAATTTCTAGAATTGACGTTCTATTATATTCACCTTCAAAGTTTCCAACTGTTGTATAACCTAATGATGCAAAACCTCAAAAGATAAAAACAAAGCAACAAATGACTATTTACAAAGAAAAACTATTTACAAAGCTAGCCCAAGAACTAGAAAAAAATGACTAAGCCTGGAAGTAATGCTTCAGGTTATACCATTGAAAAGAAATGGGAAATATTCTCCAATAAAAGTCATGATTCTATAATTACTATCTCTTAAAACTTCAAAAACTTGGTAAGGACCTATCCATAGCTTTTTGACTTACCATGCTCACCTTTACTCTCATGGGCTTTGTCCTAATATAGGACTAAGTCATATATTTTAAAGGTTTTTTATCTAGCCCTTTTTTCAAACCATCATTTTACCATAGATTGATGCTTGGAAAAAATGATCTATAACTTAGGTATGTTTTTCATCTAAGTGCATTAACTGTAACAATCGAGCTTCAGTCTGATCATCTAATCCAATGTATTCTTGAGAAAATTGCCAAGTAGGGATTTTCAAATTTATTGGCAATATAGGGTCTACCCCATAAACTAGGTGCTAAGGATAATTTTTGCAATCTACCCAAAGGGAAAATTTCAACAAAGCATGTCATTCTCTAGGATTATTTTCAACCAGTTTCTTAATTATATCCAACAGATTTTTGTTCAACGATTCTGCTAATTTGTTTCCCTATGGATAATAGTTAGATGAGAATTTCAATGTTATATACCATATTCAAATTACCAATTAGAAAACTTTAACAAGGAAAAGGAAGGTCCATTATCACATACCAACACATATGGTACTCCAAACCTGGTAATAATTTTTTTCCTCCAAAAAATCTATAACCACCTCTGTGGTGCATTATTTACTAGGACACATTGTAGTCCATCTGGTGCAATAATCTGTAACAGTTAATACGAACCTGTGACCTATGGACGATGGAGGATTGATAGTACCAATGAAATCCAATCCCCATTGTGAAAAAGGATGCATATCCAACACCGGTTGTAATGGATGAGAATTGAATCTTCCTTTATCTACTGCAATTTGACATGTGTAACAGTGTTTCATGTGCTTATACATATCTTTAAAAATTGTTGGCTAGTAATAACCAAATCTCAAGATGAGGTGTGTAGTAGCCAAAGGCACTCCATGAGTTGTTCCAAACTTATCGTGCAATTCCTGCAATACTTCATTTGCTTCCATTTTATTCAAACATATTAGATAAATTCATTCGTGATTTGTTTTGAATAAAGCCTCCCTTTAATCATGTAACTCTGAGATTTTATCTTGAGGGATCTTCTTTTATTCATTTGCATATGATCTGGGCAAGTATGGTTGACTAAGTAATTCCATACATCTGAATACCAATCTTCTTTCTCTTTTACATCCATAGTATACTACTGGCTAGAGATTTTTGGATTGATCTTGGCAATAGACTTGACCAAGGCTTGTCCCCTAACTAGCTTCATGGGTATTATTTATAAATCTAACTCTTGTAATATTATAACCCATTTATCTCTCTTTTCACCAAGCTCACTCTGTGTTAACAATATTTTCACTGCTCCAAGACAATAGCCTTAACTATACTTTTGAGGATGTAATGCCTGAATTTTTGTACTTCTTTAACCAAAGCAAAGGGTTTTTTTCAACATATTTCTATCTTAGCTTCGCTTTTTTAAATTGAGCACTCATAAAAGTGATCAACTTATCTTCTTTTTTCTCACCCCTTTGTGTTAGGCTGCTACACAAGTATGACCAGAAGAAAAATAGTAAATGTATAAAGGTTTAACATAATCTAGACTTACCAACACCAGTGCTTCTATAATTATAATCTTCATATTCTCAAAGGTGATTTTAGCTTAATTTGTCCACTCTATTTTCATATCTTTCTTCAACATATCATTGAGTGGCTTTACTATCTCAACAAATCCGGTGATAAATTTTTGGACGAAATTGATCTTACCGAAATATGATTTTAATTATTTCTTACTTCCCGAGGGCTGCAACCTGAGCAATGCACTTACTCTATTTGGTTCTATTGAAATACCTCTTTTCTAAATAACGTGTCCCATTATTTTACCTTTAGTCACCCTGAAAATACATTTCTTAGGATTCAACAAAATTCCATAAGTTTCACACCTTTGCAATATTGCTCTGAGGTCTTGGACATGATCTCCTCTATTATTTGAAAATATTGTGAGGTCATCCATATAGATAATAATAAATTTTCATATCAATCTTGAAAAGCATAATCCATAGCTCTCTGGAATTTAGCCCCAACATTTATCAATCCGAATGGCATCCTTCTGTAAGAGAAAGTTCTCCATTTCGTGGTGAATGTTGTCTTCATTTGATCTTCCTTCGCTACCATTACTTGATTATATCCAGAGAATCCATCCAAAAAGGACATCATCTTTGAACAATTAATGATCTATAACGCTTCTTCTAGTGAAGGTAGTGGATAATTATCTTTTTCAGAAGCCTTGTTGAGATTCCATAAATCTAGACATAATCGTATGTCTCCATTCTTCTTTCTAACAGACACCAAGTTTTCCACCTAAGTAGAATTTCTAATAAGAAATATTATATTTAGGCTAAGAGAATATTTTAGACTTCCTTTTGAACCAGTGGTTCTAAGAGTGCATTTGCTGGTCGTTGCTTCTGTCGAAAAGGATTTGCATTAGGCTTTAGTAGTATTGTATGAGTGATGATGGAAGTATCATAAGTTTTCAAATCTTCATATGTCCATGCTATAACCTTCTAAAATCTTTGAGTGCCTGAGTGATATTTCATGTCTTTCTTCTTCAGTATAGACCTTTCTTATAAGAAATTTCTTAGGATCTTCTTTAGTATGCAAATTATACAATTTAGATTGCCCTTCGTCACTCCAATGCAAGTATTTTTGTTGGACTATCTGATATATATAAAATAGTTGCTCCAGCTCAATTATCCCTTTCGTAATACTATTATGCTTATCTTGAGCTAATTCTTCATCTTGAATATCACCATCAGGGTTATCTACTTCAATTATTTGTGCTTCAAAGACACCAGAGTTAGTGATAAATTCCAATATATGTCAATCATCTTCGAACACCTACAAATTTGAAACATTATTGGGAACCGAATGTAACTGCATTAGCACAACTATAAATATTTTCAAATCTAAAGCATCTAAAGGTTCTAGAGAGTTAGCAGCAATAGCCAAAGCATCAGCGCTTTGATTAAATCTTCGTGAGATGTGAGTAATGTTGAAAGAATCAAAATATTTGATTAAATCCCACACTCTGTGCCGATAGTTGGACAATCCCTTTGTAATGAAAAATGTACTATTTTTGAACTTGTTTGATTAACAATTTTGAATCACCAAATACCTTAAGAATCTTGACTTTCTTCTTGATTGTGAGCATCAAACCATGAATGAGGGCTTCATATTCTGCCACATTGTTAGTACATTAGAATTACATTCTATAAGCAACAAGAAAAGATTTACCTTGCAGACTGATAAGCTCAATTCCAATTCCAATTCTTTGTTTCAATTTAGATCCATCAAACCTAAGGATCCAAGTTTGATCATCAGTAGCTGCAAACTTACCATTCTTAAGAGTGGCTGAGTTAACGTTTTCAGTCTGTGTAACCTGCACTTTATCTCCATGTATCTTTGGTTCAGACCTTTTGATCTTAGTATGCTCTAGACAGTGTTGAACTTCAATTTTATGAATGATTTCCAAGCACATCATGCAAATGTCTTCTGAGTGTGCAAAATTGTGTAACTTGTACCAATTTTACAACAAAAAACTTTTTAGTGAATCTTTAATTTTCTTTCTCTTTTGAGCTTTTGTAACAATGTTCTTCCAAAATTTATTATAATAATCATTTATTTCTTCGGAAGAATCATAATCTGACTCAATTAAAACATTTGTTCTAGGAGCTATCTGATTATGCTCTTCAACATTACACATGAATACTTCTTCTATTTTGACTCTTGAGCTTCAAATTTTATAAACCCCTAGTTCTACATCAATATATAGAATTTCATTTTTATGATCGTAATCAGTGATCATGTATTTCATACGTGGTTCCCTCTCAATTCTGATTTGATTAGGAACTCCTTTCCATGGTAACCACATATGTGAGAAATTCATGGGCATGTATCCATTCAAAAAAATTGACCAATCCCTGCTCCATAGCATACCATAAGTATTAGGTATCTCAAGAACCTGAGTATCTATATAATATTGAATCCTAGGATCCAACGCTAGCTGCATGTGAATATTAGTTAACTCTCCGACCACATTTACTTCAGTGTTGTCAAGTTGAGTAACTTTATTTAAGGAACTCATCGGAGTTAACCCTGACGTTTGACATATGGAAAAATGCATCACATTAGTAGATGCTCCAGAATCTACTAAACAATTATGAATATTTTTACCAAATATCCTCAATGTGAGCAAGAATGGTGGGGATTCTATTTTCCCTTTATAAAAGGCTACTTGTGCATCTACCATGGGAACAATGTTTTTGTCTTTTTCCTTAATGAGGTTATCCTTCACCTGAGATTCTTTAAATTTTCCTTATTTTGGAAGTTCTTCTAAAGTATTCAAGAAAGCTTTCTAGATCACAGGTGTTTTGAGCAATTCTGATAAAGAAAGGCTGAGTTTTACCTTTTTGATCCCTTCCGCTAAATAATTAGTCAAATTATTTTGATCAGTGAAATCTACCTTTTCACTTAGTGAAACATTTGATGAATTATATTGAGGGGTCGCCTTAGGTAACCCTAGATTATTACTCGATTTATCATCTTGTGGAGTACTAAAGTTGTTGGGAAGAATTGGCATGGTCAATGATTCGTTGAATTTATTTCCATCGTGTGTGTTTCTTCTCAGGTTGTGATTATGCCCTTTACGATATTATTGAAAATCATGAATTTTTCCAGCTTCATTCGGAGGTTCATTTTCATCTTGATAAGGAAATGTATAAGTTTCTAAAGTCATGGCTGAATTGTCTCCTTTGTATCCATGAGTATGACTCTTGATAATAGTAGGTGACTCAACACATTCATAACTTTCAAGGTCCAAAGGAGAATCATATCCTAGTGGAACTAATTCATTTCCCTTAGGAGGATGAGAGTCATACTATTCATTGTAGTGTGTAGCAACTAGGAAAATATCTAAAGAAGTTTTAAACTATGGATAGTCCACATTAGAATGAGATTTTGTGTTATGAATTCTAAACTAGTTATTCATCACAAGGTCAGCTAAATTCACCTTTAACGTATTTCTATCATTAGAGGGATTAATGTTATCTAAAGGTGTGGATAATCCTCCATTATTTGGTCGCGTGTTCGAAGGTCTAGGTGGTCTTTGAGCATTGTATGCTCGACTTTGCAAATTTCGATTGTGATTCTGAGAATAAAAAAAAATGATTTCTTAATTGTGTAACCTTTGTGGTTAACCTTTTGAGATGAGTTGTGATTTCTCTAATTTCTTCCTTATCTTCTGGAACTTTTAACATTTTGACTCTCTTGAGTCTATGAGAAGAAATAATTTCCATTAGGATGTGTCTCTATGATAGTTGGACCAAGGTGAGGAACTAAAGCTTGACTATTTCATGTTTGAGATAAAGTATTTTGAGGAAACGTCCCATTCAAGACCATTGAAGAAAAATAATTAGGATTCGTCAGATGATTTAACAAGACTCCATTTGCATTCAGAATAGGATAATTATTCAATTCGTTTTCACCATTTACTGATGATCCACTTCCGAAATGTTTCATTTCTATATTGATGCTTATGGCTTCAGTATAAACTTCTAGTAAGGTAGTGGGAGGATTTTCCCTTCTTCTCACAAACATAGCAGTTAAAGGATCTATTGTTGTATAATAAATCGCAATGGCAAACAAATTATCCATGTTAGTGTAATTAATTAATTAATTATTACACTAGCATAAGTTAACTTAGGTTTTAATTAATCATATTATTCCTAAGTTGCATTTAATTATTTAATAAAGTTGTTGAGATAAGATTCTCTTTTAGAAGATGAGTTATCTTTTCTAGAACTTATCTCCATCTTGTTATCATTCCCTAGGTAGTTGGTTAGGGTTTCTTGTTGTCACATGAAGTGTGATTTGAACACTTGGCAACATCCTTTGCATTTTAGGTTTAGCACTTGCCTATATAATCAGGCATATGTACTCTTTGTAAAATATTCATCTATCAATCAATCAATACTTTCTTTGTGGTTGAATATTTCTTCAAACCCTTGTTTGTTTTCTCCATCCATTCTCTTCCTTATGACAGGTATCCATTTGCATGCAAGTGATCTTGGAGTCTGAAGTTGATTTTGACAACTTCTACATGGTATCAGAGCTTTCCTACTGCATGCCTGTTCTTGTTTAAAGAGTTTTGGAGCTATTTGGAGCTACAAGGGTTTGTTGCATGCCATTTTTTATTGGAGCCGTCATCATATTTGCTTCAAAAATCCAGTTTTCATTCATTTGCAAGAAAAATGATTTTTGGGTTTTGTAGCCAGCGTCGAAATCTAAACTGGGTATCTTTTAGATTTTGCATATCTTACACAGATCTGGAGAAAATTGCAGTCTAAAAAGCGTCGGGCGTCATTTTTCTCTTGGCTGAAGGTTAAAAAAAATATTTTTTCATCTTTTGCTTGTTGGATCAAGAAACAATTTCTGGGTTTTATTTCTAGCATCAAAATATTTCTGGGTTTTTATTTTTGTTTACAAAAAGTGAGTAGATTCTCCAAAAATCAAATTAGAAATAAACGTTTTTGCTAGAAAACCCATTTCCTGCAAGCTAAATTCAATTTTTTTATTTTTATTTGAGAGTATATATTATTGTTTTATGTCATGGATACACATAATATTGCACCCCTTACTCCATTTAACTATTTTGGTTGGAAAAAACAAATGGAGATTCACTTGAAACATAAAGGGTTGTACAGGGTAACCATAGGTACAAAAATTGAACCTACAGGTGCTGCCAAAAAGAGAAAGTGGTTTAATAGATGTGATGAAGCTTATGGTACATTATGTCTTTCTCTTTCTTCTGACCTTCTTTTTCATATTGAGTCCTGCACTACACCCCATGCGGTTTGGACTACTTTGCAGTCTTTGTTTGGGAAGTAGGATACTATGAGAGGGTTTCAGTTAGAGAATGAGCTTATTGGCTTAAATCCTAGGGATTTTGACAGCATCCAGGAGTTTTTCACCAAAATCAAGTCTCTTAGATTGCAGTTGTCATAGTGTGGTGTTCAGAAGGAAGACTCTCAGTTGATATTGTCCATTCTTTCTAAGCTTGGACCAGATTATTCAGTTTTTGTTTCTACTTTTTATGCTACTAGAAATGCACTTGGTACTAGATTGACTATGCCTTCTTTTGATGATTTTGCATCTTCTCTCACTCGAGAGCAAGCCAAGTTGGCCAATATGGGAAAGTTGAATCCCTCTTCATCACAGACACTTATTGCATCATAGGAGCTCAGAGATCAGAAGGCTTTTACAGGAAAAGGAATGAAACAAAAACAAAAGGATTCCAAATCTTATGAGCAGCAGAAGGAGTCCTCAGATTTATCATCCTCTTCTAAGGGGAAATCATTTAGGAAGGAGAAGGGCCCATGTGCATATTGCAAAAGAGAAGGACATGCAGAACATAATTGCTACAAGGACATTAATGAGTTGAAGAATCTTCTTCAGAAACATCAGATTGATTTGCCTTCTAGGATGTCTGCATCATCTCCTTCCCCTCCTTCTTCTTTATCTTCTTCTTTAGTATAGCATGACAGGGGCACTACTGGTTTACATACTTCATCAAATATGAAGGGACATGCTTTTTGTGCTTCTTCGAGTCTTGGATCAAGGAGATGGCTTCTAGATTCAGGAGCATCTCATCATATGGCTTCTACACAGTCTATGTTCACTTCCTTTGAGTCTCACACTATGTCTCCTATTTTGATGGGAAACAATACATACATGAGTGTTACAAGGAAGGGGTCTATTAGTTTTGGGGACAACACTTTTCAGGATGTCTTGTGTGTTCCTCATTTGACGAACAACCTTCTTTCTATCTAGCAGATCACACATGGAGGCAATGCGATGGCTGTGGAGTTCACACCTGATTCAGTTATCATCAGAGACTTGGAGAGTAGAGCGGTTATTGCTATTGGGGTGGTGGATCACTCATCTCAGTTGTATTCCTTTGCAGATTTTGCTACTGATGGTGCTTTTGTTCCTACAGCTGTTCATCACACTTCTAGTGTGAATCATCATTCAGAGGAGAAATTTGGCTTCTTGAACATTGGAGTTCTCACTTCAGATCCTATTCTTGAGTCATCATTTCCATCTACTCCACCTACTATTGCAGTTGCTAATACTTCTATGACTACATATGTGGTTTCTTCCATTTCAGTGCAGCAGGATCTAGTTGATCATCCATCTTTGGAGGTTCCTATTCAATCTTCACCCACTTTTACTTCTTTATTTGTTGAGGTCACATCTCCTTCTGTGGAGACATCATGGGCTACACCTACTTCACCTTCAGAGATTGCTTTCATTCGGCCTCTTCCCTCTCACTTCTTTCAGGAGATGCAGTTTCTCTAGTTCTTTTGGGGCTACTTCATTCTAGGGGGGATCTGTGGTCTCTTTCTTCCTCTCTTCTAAGGGGGTTATTTCATGCATCTTTGTGATGGATGGTGTCCTTGGGGGGTCTTATGGAGTCCTCCATCCTTCATCACTTAGTTGCTCTTTGCATTCTATTTTGGGGAGGAGTTTTGTTCCCACTGGGTTTTCTCCTTTACCCCAGTTAGTTTAGTTTGCATTGCATTTGTACTTGGGTACCTAAAATGGCCTTGTTGTCGGGACCCATTCATGCTTTCTTGCATTCATCTTAGTTTTAGGTGCATGCTTATCTAGTCTCCCTAAGTTTCACTTATGGGGGGGTGTTAGTGTAATTAATTAATTAATTATTACACTAGCATAAGTTAACTTAGGTTTTAATTAATCATATTAGTCCTAAGTTGCATTTAATCATTTAATAAAGTTGTTGAGATAAGATTCTCTTCTAGAAGATGAGTTGTCTTTTCTAGAACTTATCTCCATCTTGTTATCATTCCCTAGGTAGTTGGTTAGGGTTTCTTGTTGTCACATGAATTGTGATTTGAACACTTGGCAACATCCTTTGCATTTTAGGTTTAGCACTTGCCTATATAATCAGGCATATGTACTCTTTGTAAAATATCCATCTATCAAGCAATCAATACTTTCTTTTTGGTTGAATATTTCTTCAAACCCTTGTTTGTTTTCTCCATCCATTCTCTTCCTTGTGATAGGTATCCATTTGCATGCAGGTGATCTTGGAGTCTGAAGTTGGTTTTGACAACTTCTACAATCCACTACATAGGATGCTTGTAACCTAGAATAAGCATTTTGAAACCTATCATTAAAAGAAATTATAGGTTCATCATTGAACCTCTTGATTTGAGAAAATTGATGATATAGCAAGGATGAATCAATCAGTGTTCTAAATCTGGCTAAAAATTGATTTTCCAAATCTTGCCAAGATCTAATTGAATTACATGGTAGGTTGATGTACCATTGGTAGACTTCATCACTTAGAGTGTAAGAGAACAATATAAATACATATTCATTTTGTATTCTTTCTCTAAAACATGTATCCTTGAAGATACTGATGTGTTCTTCTATGTCCTTATGAAGATAATTTATTTAGGACATAACTTGTCAGGATTTTTCAGAAGATCATTATATACGGAAAATTGGATCGGTGACTCTACATTAAAGAAATTCATCACTATGGGAGGAAATGGTATAAAAATAGTTGAATTTTGTGAATTTTCACTTACACTTCCAAACTTCTAAGGTTTAGATGACGTTTGACCACTAAGCTTGACTAAAGTCACACGAGGATCACCAAACCAGGATCTAGTGACTCGACAAAAATCCAGTTTCAAACTTGATGACACTAAAAGAACAAAAAAGAGGCCCTCCTTCTAGTGCCAGTTCCTATTGATAACGATGTTACTTGTAGCAACAGTGCAAATAAAGTCCTCACCAGAAAACCACAAAGAACCTATCTTTACTTGAAAGACTGAACTAGGGCAACCAAAAGGTCGACTTAGCTTAATCCCAAGGCTATGGTAATCAAGTCTTTCCCATACTTGGCTTAATTCAGGGTATGATGTGATATTGTTGTTAATATCAAGGAGTCTATGGTTGTTATTAGTTCTCAAAAGAAACTCAGGTATCAAATGAAATATTTTTAGTTCGATCATTAAACAATTTCATGAAATCAACATATTTGCACAATAATATTTCATGAAGATCAAAATTTTTTGCTATCACTTAAGTAGATTTAGCTTTAAGAATTCAGTAACTTCATAGAAATGAAATATTTTCAATAAATTTCCATTCACTCATCTATTTTTTGAAACATTTTTTGAAATTTAATATCTAAACTAAAATAAAGCATCAAAATACTTGAAAATTAAAATTGCTCCTAGGTATTCTCCATGCATGCCCAAGAATTAATAAAATAAAAGAAAACCACTTTATAATTCACCGGATTGCTTCACAAATATGCATAAAATGGTGCAAGCTTTTAAAGAAGGGGGTTTAGTTTGGACACCAAGTAGGTTTTGTATGCACCCTTAAATGACACAACATACAGTCTTGTCCAGCAGAACAAACAAACCATCTAAAAAAGATACATGAGATAGGTAGCTATCAATCTGGCTTTGATATTGATTAAGCTCTATGTACATACAAGTTTTTAATCCTGAATGATTCAAAAAACAAGAAAAAAGGAAAAACTTAGAGAAGTTTTGGCTCTTTTGACATCCACAAATTTTGAACCTAAAATAAAAATAAAGCAGTAAATGACCTTTTATAGGAACAAGGCCCCAAGAGTTCAAACTTAAAGTCCATCAAGAAAATAAAAAACATCAAATCAAAATGTAGCACATGGTAGATGCCAACTGTCATTAGAATATTCCAGAAAGTCAAAACTTTGACTTCCCAGCAACAACCTTCCTCAACTTCAAGCTCCGATACATAATACTCCACATAAAACAAGGCCATTGGTACTCCTTAGAATACCAGACGGGAAACATCCATTGGGACTGGGAAAAACCTCCAAAATTAAATTCAATTGATATATCATTATAATACTTTTGGTATCTGATATTCGGTGATTCATTGCCCTGTCTCAATTTTCAGGTCTGGGAACCCTTCTCCACCTTTCTTCAATTATTGACTGAACAGGGTCCTTATTTATTTTTCAAACCATTCCTTAAAAAATTTCACTTCTTTACCCTCCTGTCCCAATGTCCAAGGATTACAAGCCTATTGCGCTAGCATTTCAATAAAATGTTGATCTTTATCAGTCAATTTGTTGCACTTTTCGGTGACCTTTTCAAATCCTTCTATACATTGTTCCAAAGTATCACCTTCCCATTTTAATTTTTTCTTCCTTTTTTCACATATGGGAACTTCTTGTTCCAAAATTATCTTTTCTCTTATCAATTCTTGGACATTTATTTGTGTAAGAGCTTCTATATTTCACCTCTCAGTATTAACTTGTTCGTGGAAAAATCTGCATTCTCCTTCCAATCTTTTAGAATTTTCAAACCAATGGTATTCCTCCTTATACTTCCCAATTGCATCTGTAATGAGATCTTCTCCTTGTTTTACCCAATACTCAATCCATTCTTCAAATACATTTATTTTATGATAGAGTGTCGTAATAGCATCCACCTGCTCCTATGACACGAGTACTGGATTTTGAGGCAATTCAGTCTGCATCTCACTAGATTGGGTCAAATATTTTATAAAATTATCTAGACTGGCAACCCGTTTCTTCAGCTCTCTTCTCTTTTGTTTAATTTTCTATACCCTGGCAACATTTGTATCCAAATTAATCTTCATTTCCTCTAATTCTTGTGTCCAAGATGAATGTCCAGCATTGATACTTGTTATTTTGTACTCCTTAGGTGTTATTTCATGTCTACTTTTATCTACTACTGGAGTAGCTATATGGAGTGTTCTACCTCCATCTGCATTCTTCTGTATGACATGTCTCATTTTAGCTCTTTTTCTAGGCTTAGGATTCTTCATTTCATGCATTAAAATTTTAAGATCCAAAGGTACTAATTCCACTTCCAATGGGGGACCTAATTCTTTGATTAACCAATCAGGTGCATCTTCATTATATCCTACCTCTGTAACATTTATCTGTTCCTAGTTTTTAGTATGTTCAGGAACAAGTGTTCTCTTACATTTTAAACCTTATTTGTCATACCCTCTGAAATTGTAACATCTTCAACATTCATTGGTATGGATTCTAGATTACCGGGATTCAACACTGTTTCTTCAGTTCCAAGATATTTTCTTGTCCAACCAATGGTTCGATATCAGTTCCTAGGACATCACCTTCTCCATATCCTGTCACATCAGGATTATCTTCATCTCTAACCCTATCACCTGAAGTTTGTGAAGGTTCTTTATCTTCAATCTCAACCTAGTCCTCCATTAACTTTTCCGAAACTTGCGATTATTCAACATCATTCCTGAGCAAAGGATGGGAATCAAAGGTATCTTCAATAACAATATTATCCATGGGAATCTATCCTACAGTCTCCCTTGATGCCATTTCAAGAACTTTAGGGCTCCCCGCCTCTGAGGCGAGTGTTCCTCTTATGAATTCTTCTTCAAAATTCATAAGAATTGACCCTGTATTTGGAATCTCTTCCACCACTAGTTGTAACATGGGATTTTATTTAGACTTATTCTCTTTTTCTTTCTCCCACATGGCACCCAATTTATCCATTTGTGCTTTAATTAGAGCTTCATCTAGCTTAGAAATTTCATCTAAAATCACAGGAGTATTTCCTAGTGTCTATTTTACTGTGGCCATATTGACTGAAGGGGGAGAAGTAAATAATGATGCAGCTCTTTGAGATGTAGACCTTGTCTATGCATGCATATTCTCTACCATTCTTGTCTCTTCATCAGTCGTAGACCTTGATTCTTTATCTTTGTTGTGGAAGAAGATGACACTTTTTGTTTTACTTTTGTTCGAACCTTACTTGATTCGACTTCTTTATGTTGACCAGTTGGTTTTAATGAAAATACTTGGCTTGAAGCCTTAGGGGTTTGTTCTTTAATGTGTATAGCAGCAGTTTCTTTACCAGATTTTCTCTTTTTCTTAGCAGGCACCCCAGGCTCAAGCTCATTTTCTTTCCTTTGGTTCTTCTTTGTATCAAGTGAGTGTGTGGGCCTTATTCCAACTTTCCTTAAAGCTTTACAAAAATCATTTATCCATTATTGAGTCAGCATTAAAATTAGTTTAGAGAATTTCTCAATGGATGGCATTTCTCTACTTTCATAATCTGGATCTGGGATGGGTTCAACAAAAACTCTTTTTTCATTATAAGTCAGAATCAATATTTCACCATCATCTTCCTCCAATTGTTCTAGAATTTCATGAATCTTAAGAATTCATGTAGATTGTAATGACAACCTTCCATATTTTCTCTTCTAGGTTACTTTATATTCATCATCACAATTGAGCCTGTAATCTTCTAAATGGAAAACATGAGCTCGTTTACCAGCTATCCACTTGATAATATTCCCTTCTGGGTCATAATTCTTTCTTTGGAGTGGAAAATACTCCAGATTGTATGTCTTTAACTCTCATTCACACAAATTAGTTGCCTTACTTGCATTGCATTTGTAATTCCCCATTACAATAGGAAATTTGAGAGAAACTTTCTTATGTGTTGAATTGTAAAGATCTTGGGATAGCTTCAACTGTCTTACCAATTCCAACAATACTAACTTGTATGTAGGGTACCTGGGCAACATGAAAGGATATCCTTCAAACCCTTCCACCTTGATATAGGTGAAAGTGGCAAACTGAATGTACTAGCCTCCAACCTATTTAATATTTCTTCGTGCTTCCAGAGATAATCTTTTAGCTTTATTGCCTTCCATTATTCTCACCAATTTCATGGAAAACACATCATTAACTCTCTGATAATGCTCCTTGTATTCATTAATGGTAATTTGGGGTAAATGAGCATATATCAGACTATTTCTTGCTTCTTTTCCCAATGTGCCAACTCTATTCAACGCTTGCTTGTTTTCCCTTAAGGTGCAAGAATAGATCACATATGAGGACATAGAAAAACATCTTGACTTTGGAAATTACTTTATCTGTTCATGCAATTTGTCGCTGATAAAACCTCCCCAATGCATTTGCACAAGGCCTTCCATTAATTTGACTATGATTACAAACATCCATGGTTCAAACTTGTTGGCATCTCGTAGTCCATCTATCCTGCTTAGCATGGTTATAATATCTTGAACATTTGGCTTGAACATAGATCTTAGAATTGGCTTATTTTGTTTTGTAATTTCATCCTGACACCATTGGGTACTCATAATTTTGTTTCTTTGTTCTTTGGTGCTTAGGTAGATTTTAGCCTTCATCTTTACATATATCAAGTTCATCTGAGAAAATGTGAGAAGCCCACATATATATACAATTCCTTTCTTGGAAAGATCTGCATAGATTCTTCCTTCTTTCTTAAATACTCTTTTGTCTGGGTTATAGTAGTTTAAACATTCCATAACTATTTCAGGGGCCTCCATTGTTGGCGAAAACCCTCTTGCTAAATATAACCCACTTTCTATAGCATTCCTTGTACATTGAGAGGCATTTTCTTGTGTAGCCCATGCAAGGAATTCGACATTAGAGAGACATCCTGAATGAATATCATTAGTTATCCCACCAATTGGTATAGTTTGTGAATTGCAGTATTTGAATTCATTTTCTGGTCTTGCTTTAGAAGTACTCATTTTAGCCAATGTGTTATGCATTTTTGAATATGTGCTTTATGTGCGAGTTAGGGTTAAATTTAACCGTTTTTCTTTAACAATTCATAAAAACTTTCAATTCACCATTTCATTAAATATACATTAGAATAATCACATTTCAGTTATTAAAGGAAATATCATAATCTCGAGACTTACATGCGTAAAATGGTTAATAGAATTTTGTTATTCGAGACATACCTAGTTTTGCTGATGATATGAACCTTTCAAAATGCAAATTTGAAACCCTTGATAGTTGTGTTCGTAGTTTCTCAAAATTTACCTTTCCTTGTGCACCACAATATCAGTCATGTCCATTCAATGTCCTTTGCAAATTTGCAGTATAGTACAAGGTTGAGTGTTATAAAAGCAACTGTATGCTCAAGGTGGTGCCAAGTACGTGTGTGTAGTTCACCACCTTCATTAATTACATGTTATAATACATTAATTTATTGAATAAAGGTGCAATCATGGATGATTAGGGCTCAAATTATGAAGACCTTGGTTTCTACATAGGCCCACCACTAGAGAAGAAGATGACACAAAAAGCTTACGTGGCACTCTTGTGTCACTTTGATTTTTACAAGGCAAAGGACTTTTGGGGACGTGATCATTGACGATCACCAGAATTGACAACCTCCAGTACCGAACCTTAGGAAGATTACCGAGAACTGGGACACTTACCTCCAAGCTTAAGAAAACCAGGAGTAAAAAGGGGAACCAGAAACCGGGCTCAAGCAAGATCAATAGTGATCCAAACATGTTGTAATGGAACCTCCATTTTTTACCTCCATCCAAAGAAAAAGAAAAGTGACCATCAGGCTAGCAGATGAAGAAAAGAACGCGAACACCGAGATGGATCAGTCGGGTGACAACTTACTAGGTGGGACTAGGACCAATCAAAGATACAACATCCTTGACACAACTACAACAACTCTGAGACTCTAGTTTTCGATAAATTAATAAAACTTCATAAAACAACCGAAACACCAAATCTGAGAAAGAACAAGGACTTTAAGCAAAGACCAAGCAGATTGAAATGAAACTTGCATTTTATCAACTCCCCCCAAAACACACCAAAGCAAGCAAAAGCAAGAGAAAAGAAAGAAGGCAACAAAAAAGAAAAGGGGGTCCACATTTTGTGAAGGAACAAAATGGAGCGTGTTATGAGACCACACAACATAAACATAAACAATGATACCTTGAATGATGTCTTGAAATGTAAATCTGCAATCTAACATGAAGTACCCATGAATAATGTATATCTTGATCTTGAATTGGATATGAAAAATTATTAACTTGGATATTCAATGCTACATCAACAAAATTAGCTCAAGAATATGTTTGATGCACTATTCCTTTGACATTATGATGAATCTTGAATGTTTGCAACAAATGATGAAGAAATTTACCCTTGAATGCATTAGAAATTCTCTTGAATACTCTATGATTCTCTTGTGAAGTCTTAAGATGCTCGAATATTGATTGCTAGGTTGATATTATGATTTTTTAGGTGATTTGAAACATTGTTTATATAGACATTCCATCTAATTTACTATTTATTAGAACCCAAATGTCGACATTCATGAAATTTGAATTCAAAACACTAATTTTCCACTCAAAACCCTAAAAAGGGTCCAAATAGGACTCATACGCCACTAGTGGTGTATAGGTCCCATCAGGGTGGGACTCATACACCCAAGGTGGCGTATGGGTCCCACCAAGGCTTTTTAGGCAAAATAAATATTGTGGGTTTAGGATATTAAGTGTATTTGTTGATGATTTCAAGATCTCGATTGAAATAAGCCTCAAGATACATAATAAAGGGTCTTACAGGCCTATTAATGATATGGAAGTCGTAAATGCAAGATGGCCCAAAACTTAATGTGAAGGTGTAAATAAATACACTTTACAACACTAAATTAAGGAAAAATTAGGTCTATTTAGCTTAAAAGGGCCCTAAACCTAATGTGAATGTGTAAAACACATTACAACACTAGATCAAGGCAACATTAGGTTAATTTTAATATGAATTATTCTCAAATTAAGTGTGAAAATGTAAAGGATGATATTTTTCTACACTACAACTAGATAACTCTCTCTCTCTCTCATATAACTCTCTCTCTCTCCCTCTCCCTCTCCCTCTCCCTCCCTCTATCCCTCCCACTCTCTATCTCTCCCACTCCCTCTCTCCCTCTTTGTCCTTCCCTCCTCTTCTCTCCTCTCTATCTCACTTCTCCCTCCATCTCTCCCTCCCTCCATATGTCCCTCTCTACCCTAATCCCTCAACCCTATACCCTCAACCCTTAAACTATTAAACCCTAAAATATTAAACCGTCAACCCTCAACCCTTAAACCCTAAACCTTAATCCCTTAACCCTCTACCCTCTTGACCCAATGCCCTAAACCCTCAACCCTATAGGTCTTCAACACTATACCCTCAATTCTCAACCCTCTACCCTATACATTGGATCCTCAACCCCCATCTCTCTTTTTCCTTCCCTCCTCTTCTCTCATCTCTATCTCACTTCTCCCTCCATCTCTCCCTACCTCTCTACCCTAATCCCTCAACCCTATACCATCAAATCTTAAACCCTTAAACCCTTATATTGGATCCTCAACTATAATCCTTCAACCCTATACCATCAACCTCAACCTTAATCCTTAAACCCTAAACCTCATCCCTCAACTCTTAAACCCTTAAACCATCAACCCTTAACCCCTCAAACCTTAAACACTTAAACCCTCAACCCTCTACCCTATACATTAATCCCTCAACCCTATACCCTCAACCCTTATACCCTTAAAATCTCTACCCTAATCCCTCAACCCTCAACCCTCAATCCATCAACCCTAATCCCTCAACAATTAAACCCTCAACCCTATACATTAAACCCTCAACCCTTAATTCTAAACCCTCAACCATTAATCCCTCAACCCTCAACGCTTAAACCCTAAACCCTCACCCCCTATACCCTCTACCCTATACATTGGACCCTCAACCCTATACCCTTAACCCTAAACCCTAAAGCCTCAACCCTTAAACCATCTACCCTCAACACAATACCCTCGACCCTCAACCCTAATTCCTCAACCATATACCCTCAATCCAATACCCTAAACCCTCAACCCTATAGGTCCTCAACCCTATACCCTCAATTCTCAACCCTCTACCCTATACATTGGATCCTCAACCCTCATCTCTCTTTTTCCTTCCCTCCTCTTCTCTCCTTCTCTTTGTCTCACTTTTCCATCCATGTCTCCATCCCTCCCTCTCTACTCTAATCCCTCAACCCTTAAACCCTTAAACCCTCAACCCTAAACCCTCAACCCTTAAATCCTAAATCCTAAACCCTTAAACCCTCTACCCTCAACCCAATACCCTAAACCCTCAACCCTTAAACTCTCTACCCTAAACCCTCAACCCTCAACCCTAATCCTCCAACCCTTAAACCTTAAACCCTAAACCCTCAACCCTTAATCCCTAAAACCTCAACTGTCAACCCTTAATCCCTCAACCATCAACCCTTAAACCCTAATCTCTCAACTCTCAACCCTTAAACCCTTAAACCCTCAACCCTCTACCATCTACACTATACATTAAACCTTGAACCCTCAATTCTCAACCATCTACCCTATACATTTGATCCTCAACCATAATCCCTCAACCCTATACCCTCAAATCTCAACCCCAATCCCTCAACCCTATACCCTCAAATCTCAACCCCAATCCCTCAACCCTAAACCCTTAATCCCTAAACCTCATCCCTCAACTCTTAAACCCTTAACCCCTCAACCCTTAGATGATTAAACCCTCAAACCTCTATCCTATACATTAAATCCTCTACCTATACATTGGACCCTCAACCCTAATCCATCAACCCTATACCCTCAACCCCTATCCCTCTCTCTTTATCTATCCATCTCACCTCTCTCTTACCCTCTCTAATTGTCTATCTACCCTTTCCCTCTTTCTACGCACCTATTTCTCAATCAATCCCTACCACTCTCTCTCTCTCTCTCTTATCTCTATCCCACTCCTCTCTCTTTATCTCCCTCCCACTCCTCTCTCTTTATCTCCCTCCCACTCCCTCTCTCTCCCTATCTTTCAAGTCTCTCCTTCCCACCCCGCTCTCTCTCTCAAGTATCTCCCTCTAGCACCCTACCTAGGTAACTCTCTCTCTTTCTATTTCCCCCTCTCTCTATCCCTCACACCCTACCTAGATAAGTCCCTCTCACACTCCCTCTCTCTTAGGTCACTACCACAACCTCTCCCTCTATCAGGTCTCTCTCTCTCTCACTCCCTCTCTCTGCCACTCCCTCTCTCTCCCTATCTCTAAAGTCTCTCCCTCTCACCCCCCACACTCTCAAGTCTCTCCCTTTGGCACCCTACCTACATAACTCTCTCTTTCTCTCCCCCTCTCTCTCTCTCTCTCTCAGGTCTCTCTCTCCCACCCCTCTCTCTCTATCTCTCTCCTCTATCCCTCCCACCCTACCTAGCTAAATCCCTCTCACTCCAACCCCTTCTCTCCCACTCCCTCTCTCTTAGGTATCTCACTTCCACCCCCTTTCTCTCTCTCAGGTTTCTCTCACTACCTCTCTCTCTCCTAGGTCTCTCGCTCCCTCTCTCCCTCCCTCCCTATGTAGACAACTCTCTCTCTTTTAAAATTCTCCCTCCCTCTAAAGGCATACATACATATAAGCAAACATACATACATACATATGTACATATAATATTACATACATATAAGCATACATACATATGTGTATACAATCTTACATACATACATACATACATATACTGATACATACATACATACATACACTGATATATACATAGATACGAGTGTACATACATACATACATGTCATACAAGCATACATATATATACAAACATACAAATATATATACATACATTTAATAGACTAGCATTTAACACAAAGAAAGACATAATGCGAGTGCATTATAACGTGCTCACATTATGTCTTGCTAGGCAAGTCTTGGGCACAAATGCAAAAAAACATGTCAAAACTATTAAATAATGTGAGCATGTTTTAACGCGAATGTGTTATTTCTTGCTTTGGGAATTCCCAAGTCGTAGGCTTGATATTTACTTTGGAATACCAATCCAAAGGCTTGGAGTGCCTTCTCAATGTCCAAAGACGTGTTTTTACAAATTCTAAAATATTTCACATAATCGTGTTTGTGCTAAGCATCAAGTTTGCATGTGTTTCAAGGTTGAAAAAAATTGAACACCTAGGTAATGTTAGGCTCTCTCTTAACTATCTAACGATGTAATCTTTTTCACATATTTACAATGTTAAGCCTTTGATCTATAATTTCTTTTGTTTGTGTGTCTTTTTTGGCAAAAACTAGTGTTTGGTATTTTTTTCTTTATACAATAACCGTTCATCGAAATTTCAAATAAATTACATTTTTTGAAACTAGACTCCATTCTACACATTAAAAAAAAATGATTTTCAATTACTTTTCAAAATTTATAAGGGTAGCACGGACAAAACTCTATTTTTCAAGAAGTGTCCACTTTGAAAATTAGTAAAAAATTAAATATTCATTAAAAAATTATCAAAAAAATTAGGCATAAACTACACACTGTTAGCTAATTTCTCATCAAAGAAATTTTAAAAATACTAGAAAAAACTTACCTTTTGAGGGAGCCACAAAAGTCGTTATGTTATGTTTTTTGACAAAAACAACACCAATTTATGTGGCTCCCTCTTTTGAACCCCTTAATCACTACCATTTTTTTTTTTAAAATAGCAGTTTAAAAAATAGACTCAGAGCACTCCAATCCTTGTTTTTGTTGCATCTCAAAATTTTGAGTGTAACTATCCTCAATTTCATGTCCAAGGTCAACATTTCCCGATTTCAAAAAGTGGCCACTTAAGACCCCTTTTTGGCCCCCCATCTTTTTGCACTTACCCATTATGCTTTGATAGTAAACACCCAATGTTTTCCAACAACCATATACATGCACAATATGATTGCAAGTTGGAAAACACAGTGTGAGGTGAGTATATATCTTCCAAAACACAATGGCATGCCATAGATAAGCAATCATACATAGAAATAGTTCATTGCCTTATTTATGGCTTGTCATGAAATTTCAATCACCATGGTGTTGGAATGCCATGACAATCCAAATTTACTATTATGATTTGATAGTAAACACACAATGTTTTCCAACAACCATATACATGCATAGTATGATTGCAAGTTGGAAAACACAGTGTGAGGTGAGTATATGTCTGCCAAAACACAATGGAAAGCCATAGATAAGAAATCATGCATACAAACAAAGAATTGCCTTGTCTATGGCATTCCAATCACCATGACACCACATTTCTTTGAGGCATTTTTTCAAATAGTTCACTACCTTGTCTATGTTGTTGCTTACTATTATGCTTTCATAGACAAGGCAGTGAACTGTTTGAAAAAATATACCTCAAACAAATGTGGTCTCATGGAATGCCATGACAAACAAATGCAATTGGCAGTTGGAATTATCACTCTAAAATGAAGGAATTAATATCTTTGAGAGTCGTACTTGGTTGTGTAGGTGGAGGTCCCTATAGTTGTGGATATAGTTATTAGCTATGCAATGTGAAGTAACTACATAACTGCTTACGTTGACTTTGTAAAAAATATATATTGTAATTTAAATTTTGGCATCTATCTATGAGCATCTACTTATTAGTTATGCAATGTGAAGTAATGCTTTCAGTTTGAAAGATGTGCAATGCAATGAAATGGAAAACATTGGGCGTTTATAAAACTGCAACCCACATCACAACATACCCAAACCCTTGTTTTTAAGCATGTATATATACGTGAGCATTACAAATAGAAAGACCACCAATTTCTTGCCATTATCCACAATAATGAATAAACTTGTTGAAAACTTGGTGAAACGCATAGTGTTAATGGTTCTTGGAAAACACTGGGTGTTTATAAAATGATGTCTTTCATTACATTCCTAAGGTCTAAATAACAAAATATTTTCAAGACATTCATACTATTTTGTAAAATTCTAAGATGCAAAACATTGGGTTTTACAAAACCTGCAACCCACTTAATGTTTGAAAATAATTTACAAACAAAAACCCTCATAATGTTTTAAAACCCTTTACAAGTAAAAACCCACATAATGTTTTAAAACCCTTTAGAAGTAACAACCCAATTGGTTACGAACACCTCACCTCACTTCTATTAGTTTTCCTCTCACCCACCTGCAACTCCGCTCTCCAACCTTTCACTTTCAACTTGCAGAATGAAAAAGCCGACAACAAAGAGTGTTAATGGTTGTTGGAAAACAATGGGTGTTTATAAAATGTTATGCGTTTTATTACATTCCTATGGTCTTAATAACAAAAACTTTTCAAAATAGTCATACTGTTTTCTAAAATTCCAAGTTGCAAAACACTGAGATTTGCGAAATTTGCAACCCATAGTGTTTTAAAAACCTTTAAAAACAACAACTCCCCCATTCAAACCTTTTACAAGTAACAACCCAATCGGTTACAAACCCCTCACTTCAACTCAGTTGGTCATCTCCACCACCTGCAATGCCCCCTTGCTCTCCAACGTTTCATTTTCAATCTACAGAATGAGAAAACGCAAAACATAGAGTCTTTTCCAAGAACAATACTTGTTACAATTTAAAACACGTGTTAATCACATCAATGCCCCTTCCTGCCCGCAGTGAACCCAAATAGATTCTTGCACAAGGCAAAAAATGTCGACATAATTCGAAGCAATGAGACACACAAGCTAACACCTTCGTTAGCTCCTTGCTTTCCTCGTCATCACGTTTCCTCCCATTTGTTGGTTCCATCACTTTTATCATCTGTCTGGAGAGCCCCTCATGACGCTGTCTCATCATGTTATGTATGTTGATATGTATGTTTTTATGCGTTTAAATTGTATGTATGTAGATGTGTTTTGTCGAAGATTAGCCGTGTCCGACAGTTTAGCTCTGAATATTTTAATTATTATAATCATACTTAACCTATAGTAATCGATGAAAGTTTGTTAGAGTGAATTATTCATTTCCCATTGAGCCTCATTCTGAAGATTTTTATAGGCTCAAGTCTGAATGCGTTACATTTGAATTTCTAAATGTGTAAGGTACATATTTATTCTAGGCTTTGATTGATAGAGGTAGGAGAAATAAAATAGAGATGATAAACCAAATGCTACAACAAACAATCTAACTCTATTTATTCACATAAAAACAATTACGATTACCTATGTATTTATAGAGGATTTGATGCATATGCATTCTACAGATATTAAGGAGATACAAACAAAATAGAACTCTACAACATAATAGTTTGAGACGTGGAGGATGGAGTAACAAATCTATAGGAGACAGTTTACATGACTAGATAACTAGTAGCACACGTGGGCAACAACTATGGAGATGTGGAGGATGGACTTAGCAAACAACTTTGATCGATGGACAACAAACTTTAGTTCTGTTTCAACTAATAGAACACGTGGGAGAAATTATATTCCAACACTCCCTCTTAATTTCGAGCACACATGGTTCAACATTTTCCATTTTCAATTTTTTTCTTTCTGCTAGTTGCAAACAAGTCTTCTGACTTAAATAATACCTTCAAACTAACGTCAAGATCTATGGATCTTTCCTCAACTTTCTTTCCGACTGCTACGATAGTCTTTTCATTTCTTCGTTAGGCAAATTCGTGTGCCTTCACTTTTCCTTTCACAATTTCTCTTTAAATGATAACTACCTCTTTTATTTTATAGTCCTTTAAGGCCGTCTTTCTCTTGGCGGGATGCTCTATGATCTCCCCCTTAATCTCAACTGCGGACATTGATGCTTCAACATCTACAATCTTCAATTTCATGGATCAAACCTAGGAAATCCCAGTTTTCTTTTGGGATGCTCTAACCACAAGCTCTAGCCCTTTCTGGTAACCAATCCATTGTAGGTTCAAGTGTGATGTACTTGTTTTATCTACACCTCTCATAGAGTCACACTGATGGTGCTCGAGGATCCTAGCTTAAATTGGCTTTGTTGGCCTTATTCACAAACCTTGGATCCATAGCTGTCAAGAGTTTCAACTTGGTGTCACTAAATTTAGTTTGTTGTCAATAGTGACATTTTGGCGTCAATCAGTTTAGTTAGCTGTCAATGTAATTAGCATAATTGTAGGAAGGTTTTTGAATCTTCTACACCTATAAAATTGTAGCTTGCATATGAATAAAATAAGCCTTTTTCATTTTGTTATTTTTTGTTCTGCTCTCTTCTCTATTTTCCTCTGCTATGTTATATTTTATCTTGGTATCAGAGCTAGATATGAAGATTGAGGGAGATTTGTAGAGGAAGAAGGTGGTTGTTTTTTTTTATGAGTTGCTCCAAGAGATTGAGAAGCTCATTTTGGTATGTGGCGACTGATCATTGTATACTGTACACTCCCTTCTTTTTCGCGAAATTACCGAAAAAGGGAAAAATCACCGAAAAGGGGAAAACCCCAATTTTGTATAACCCTAATCCGAAAGCTTCTAAAAATTTGGTTATAACGGGTTTGTAATAGAGTTACAGTAGCATAAAGAAATGCGATAATTCACAATATTGTAATAGGGTTTTACGCTAGTTAATGAAATAATTGGATGGTTGCGGTTTGGTGGATGTAGCCCACATTGGGTGAACCACGTTAAATTCTCTGTGTTATTTTTTTGTGTGTTTTATTTCTAGTTTATTTGATAAAATCTGCATTTTGCTTTTAGATATCTGCCTTTGAAAACCTAACAAGTGGTATCAGAGCAGGTTGTTTTCGATTATTGTCTGAAGGAAAGTCTCACGATTGAGTGGGAGTCTCACAGTTAAGTGGGAGCAATGGTAGACGAGGGTAAGTTGAAGGTTGATAAGTTCAATAGGCAGAACTATCAGTTATGGAAGATGCGGATGGAGGACTATCTCTATCAGAAGGATTTATGGCGGCCATTAGAAGGGAAAACCAAGAAACCTACAGCAATGTCGGATGAGGACTGGGATATTTTGGATAGAAAGGCACTTGGCAGTATTCGCTTATGCCTGGCACAATCGGTGGCGTTCAATATTACAACAGCAAAAACAACTCTAGAGTTGATGGAAACCCTAGCAAAGTTGTATGAAAAGCCTTCCGCTTCGAATAAGGTATTTTTTATGAAGCGTTTATTTAATATGAAAATGGTAGAAGGTGGATCAGTTACTAATCATTTAAATGAGTTCAATACAGTTACCAATCAATTAACTTCTGTAAAAGTAAACTTTGATGATGAAGTTAGGGCTCTTTTGATTCTGTGTTCTTTGCCTGAAAGCTGGAATAGCTTGGTAATGGCTGTTAGCAATTCTGTTTCTAGTTCGAATACATTGAATTTTGATGATGTTGTTGGTGTTATTTTGAGCGAGGAAATTCGTAGGAAAAGCTCAGGTGGAACATCCACATTAGGCAGTGTTTTGAATGCAGAAAGCAGGGGCAGAACAAACAAGAGACGAAACAATTTTGGTAGTCGTGGGAAGTCACGAGGAAAATCAAGGGACAGAAGGTCCCAATCTAGAGACAAGAGGGATTCTTGGTACTATGGTAAGCCAGGTCATGTAATGAAAGATTGTTGGTCTCAGAAAAATAAAGAAGGAGACAAACAAGAAGGAAATAAAGAGGCAAATGTGGTAAGTAATAAATCTGATGAGGATGCTTTGATTCTTTCTCTTGACAATGCTGATGATTCTTGGGTGTTAGATTCAGGGGCTTCATTTCATGCTACGCCCCATAGAAATTATTTTCTTGATTATGTCCAAGGGGATTTTGGGCTGGTTTATTTGGGAGATAATGAACCCTATCAGATTGTTGGAAAGGGAAGAATCAAGATTAAGTTGCAGAATGGGAATCATTGGCTACTACATGAGGTAAGGCACGTTCCAAAGCTAAAAAGAAATTTAATTTCTGCAGGGCAACTAGATGATGAAGGTTGTGTTGTTACATTTAGTAATAAAAATTGGAAGGTTACAAAAGGTGCCTTAGTAGTAGCAAAAGGTGTGAAAGTAGGCACCTTATATATTTGTACAGGTCATACTGTTCCTTCTACTTTAGCTATTGCAGATAAAAATCAATGTTCAGGAACAGTTGCTGCAGTTCAACAGGAAGAAAATCAGATAGTTGCTGCGAATTCTGAATCAGCACTATGGCATAACAGACTTGGGCATATGAGTGCAAAAGGTATGAAAGTACTTCATTCAAAGAATGTTCTACCAGGTCTAAAATGTGTTAATATGGATTTCTGTGAAAGTTGTGTTTATGGAAAACAAAAGAGAGTTAGTTTTCTCAAGGATGGGAAACAAAAGAAAGATGAGAAATTGGAGCTTGTGGATACGGATGTATGGGGACCAACTCAAGTATCTTCTCTCGGTGGCTCTCATTATTATGTCACATTCATTGATGATGCAACTAGGAAGGTATGGATTTATTTCATTAGGCAAAAATCTGATGTATTTGAAACTTTTAAAAAATGGAGAAGCTTGGTTGAGAATGAGACAGGTAAAAAGATGAAATGTCTCAGATCTGATAACGGTGGTGAGTATTACAGCAAAGAGTTTGAAGATTATTGTTGCTCTAATGGTATTCGTAGGCAGAAAACAGTTCCAAGGACTCCATAGGAAAATGGAGTGGCTGAGCATATGAACAGAACAATAATGGAGCGTGCACGAACTATGAGATTGCATGTTGGGTTGCCTTTAAACATGTGGGCAGAGGTTGTAAATACTGTTGTTTATCTAATTAATAGAGGTCCCTCTAATCCTTTGGGTTGTGGTATTTCAGAGGAAGCATGGAAAGGTAAGAAGGTAAGTTATTCTTTTCTGAAAACCTTCGGTTGTGAAGCATTTGCACATATAGATTCTGAAAATAGAACCAAGCTTGATGCAAAATCAAAGAAATGTATATTTGTTGGATATGGCATTGATGAATTCGGTTATAGGCTTTGGGATTTTGAAAATAAGAAAATTGTGAGAAGCAGGGATGTCATATTCAATGAGAAAATGTTGTACAAAGATCTATTGCAGTAGCATGAGAAGAAAGAACACGATTATGCAATGCTGGATGATATTACAAACAACAATGTTCTAGTGGTTCCTCATGCTCCACAACAACAACAACAAGAAATAACACAAACTCTAGTGAATGTTAGGCGATCTTCAAGGTTAAGTAGACCTCCAGAAAGATTTTCTCCCTCTTTGTACTCTATTTTATTAACTGATTCTGGTGAACCAGAATGTTATCATGTGGATACCAAGGTTCAGTGGGAGCATGGAATGGAAGAAGAAATGGACTCCTTGCTGAAAAATTAGACTTGGGAATTATGCAAGTTGCCTATAGGTAAAAAGGATTTAGCAAACAAATGGGTTTATAGGATGAAAGAGGAGGATGGAGGTAAGAAAAGATTTAAATCCAGATTAGTTGTAAAGGGATTTGCACAGAAACAGGGTATTGATTTTGATGAAATATTTTCTCCAGTTGTTAAAATGACCTCTATTAGTACTGTGTTAAGTATTGTGGTTGTTGAAGATTTGCATTTAGAATAGCTTGATGTTAAAACTGCCTTTCTCCATGGTGATTTGGAAGAGGAAATTTATATGGAACAACCACAAGGATTTGAGGTCAAAGGTAAGGAGAAACTGGTGTGCAGATTGAAGAAAAGCTTATATGGCTTGAAGCAAGCACCTCGACAATGGTATCTTAAATTTGATAGTTTTATGGCTGAGCAAGGTTACAATAGGTGTAATTCAGACCATTGTGTTTATTTTAAGATGCTAGGTGAAGATAGCTACATTATTTTATGTTTATATGTTGATGATATGCTTGTAGCAGGGTCTAACATGGATCACATAAAGGAGTTAAAACAACAGTTAGCAAATTCATTTGCTATGAAGGATTTGGGGGCAGCAAAACAAATCCTTGGTATGAAGATTACAAGAGATAGGAAAAATAGGAAATTGTTTTTATCTCAGGTTGATTATGTTAAAAAGGTGTTGCAGAGATTTCATATGGAGAATGCAAAAGTTGTCAGCACACCTTTGCCCAGTCATGTAAAATTGACTAAGGATATGTGTCCAAAGACACAAGAGGAGGAAGAAAAAATGTCCAAGGTACCATATGCTTCAGCTGTAGGTAGTTTAATGTATGCCATGGTATGCACGAGACCAGATATTGTACATGCTGTAGGAGTTGTTAACAGGTATATGAGTAATCTAGGAATTGAGCATTGGAATGCAGTGAAATGGATTCTCAGGTATTTGAGAGGTACATCGAATAAATATTTATTTTTTGAGGGCTCTCATATAGATTTAAAAGGCTATGTTGACTCAGATCTGGCGGGGGTTATTGATACCAGGTGGAGTAGCACAGGTTATGTATTTACTGTTTGTGGGACAGCAGTAAGTTGGATATCTCGATTGCAAAAGGTGGTTGCTTTATCCACCACAGAGGCAAAGTATGTGGCTGCAACAGAGGCAACAAAAGAGATGATATGGATGCAACTTTTCATGGAAGAGTTGGGCAAACAACAGGCTGAAAATTACTTGTTCACAGACAGCCAGAGTGTTATACATCTTGCAAAGAATTCTGCCTTACACTCTAAAACGAAACACATACAGTTGAGGTATCATTTCATTCGGTCAATGATGGAGGATAGACAGGTAAAGCTGGAAAAGATACATACAAATGTAAATCCAACAGATATGTTTACTAAGGCAGTGATAAGGGAGAAGTTGAGCTCCTCTTCAGCTTCGATTGGCCTTCAAGGTTGAATTAAAGTATACCAAAGTAGCAGGGTCCAAAGTGCTTATTTCCAGTGGGAGCTGTAAGTGCAGCAGTGTCGTTCAGGTTCAGTCTCCAAGTGGGAGATTGTTTTGGTGTGGAGCCTGATTAGTCTCCAAGTGGGAGATTGTTGGTATGTGGTGACTGCGGTTTGGTGGATGTAGTCCACATTGGGTGAACCACGTTAAATTCTCTGTGTTATTTTTTTATGTGTTTTATTTCTAGTTTATTTGATAAAATCTGCATTTAGCTTTTAGATATCTGCCTTTGAAAACCTAACAGCTCATGTGTTTCTGTAGTAAGGAAAAGCAACCTTGGCAAGAGCGTATGGTGAAAGATCCTGAAGATGTGAGTAGAAGATTGTCAAAGAAGCCAGTAAAAGCTGTGAGGCAAAAGGTCGCAGAAGTAAAGTGATAGACTGCCAAAGTAGCAGTAAAAGGAGTGTGAAGTTGTTGTTCAAGATTGGAATAAAAGGAGTGTGAAGTTGTTCAAGATTGGAATTAATAACTTATAGTGCATCACTATTAATGAGATTGAGGAACACTATTAATGAGATTGAGGAACAAGGAGAAGAGATGTCTTGAATTACTGCATGTTCATATTTGGGAAAGAAGAAATGATGATACTAAAAAAGAATTGGATGATATTGAGCAATATTTCTCAATCATGTATTTATCAATATATATTTGGACTGAAAAAAAAATATATATATATAAAATATAAAGATAAAATATAACATAGCAGAGGAAAACAGAGCAGAGAGCAGAACAAAAAATAACAAAATGAAAAAGGCTTATTTTATTCATATGCAAGTTACAATTTTATAGGTGTAGAAGATTCAACAACCTTCCTAAAATTATGCTAATTACATTGATAGCTAACTAAACTGATTGACACCAAACTGTCACTATTGACAACAAACTAAATTTAGTGACACCAAGTTGAAACTCTTGATAGTTGCACTTCATTATGTTATTGACTCATTCATTGATGGTGGATCATTAGTTCCATTTATTCATTATTGCTAACACTCCCCCTTAATGAATAAACTACACTAATTTTCATCTTCACACAATTGTTTTTGCTAACTACCATTGCACATTGCCGAAGGATCTATGCCAGTGTTAAACAAAAAACTAGGCTTTAACTTGACAACCGTTTCTTTATGGGCTGCCAATAATTTGCTGAAAGGTTCTCATTTCATGTTGTATTTCTTGCAACACTGTCTACCTCATATGTAGACTTCTGCCACTTGCAGACCATATTTTCAAATATGGGCGAGGTCATCTCATAACACCTCGGCTTCAATCACCTCTCACACAGATCGGTGGCATGGCTCTCAACCATGGCTTATGCATTCCTTTCCTCCGCACTCTTCACACCTTCCTATTCTCATCCTTGGCACTTTCAATAAGTCACTTATAATTTCATGACATTTACAATGCAGTTATTCTCCCCCTCATTTCTTCAAACTTTCAAACTACAGGCTGCAAACAAACATTGATCCAACATAAAGTAGAGGCTCTTCTTTAAAATAGTGATCTCCTATTAAATAAACAACAAACTAATCTTAGCATAGACATGGAAGATCACATTCCCATAATCCCGGGCTCTCCCGTAAGGGACTTAAGCCCAGACCTGCTCTGATACCAATTTGATAGAGGCAAGAGAAATAAAACAAAGATGATAAACCGAATGCTACAACAAACAATCTGACTCTATATTTATTCACATTAAAACAATTACAATTACCTATGTATTTATAGAGGATTTGATGCATATGCATTCTACAGATATTAAGGAGATACAAACAAAATAGAACTCTACAACATAATAAAGGAGATAGAAACAAAATAGAACTCTACAACATAATAGTTTGAGACGTAGAGGATGGAGTAACAAATCTATAGGAGACAATTTACATGACTAGATAACTAGTAGCACACGTGGGCAACAACTATGGAGATGTGGAGGATGGACTTAGCAAACAACTTTGATCGATGGACAACAAACTTTAGTTCTGTTTCAACTAACAGAACACGTGGGAGAATCTATATTCCAACATTGATGTGCATAAAATAGAGCTAGGAGTGATGTACACCATCCCGTACAATGTTTTTGACTGGAAATTTAGGCCGCTTTAAGCAATTCCTTTAAAGATTCCTTTTATTTGCAGACCGTTGAAAAGAGTCGAATTGGTTGCGTTCTACTCTGAGCTTGAAGGATCCGGTCATTGAAATAATGATTGAAAGGTTGAAGGGCTTATGGAGACAAAATCTGTAAGGGAATGGCCTATACAGATATTTGTTCTTTTATTTTGATGATTTGAAGCTTGATTCAAAAATATATGGGTATACAATTTTCTATTAAAATTTTCAAATTTTCTACATAATTTATCGATTCCAATTTTCTCTGGATTATATTTTCCATCCATCTAGCATTTGAGTTTATGGCGTCTTCCTCCTCATCTCACAAAGGTTATTTCAGTGACTATGAAAGGGAAACGTTCACTGTATCAAAAAAATTATATGATGCATTCATCAACCACCGAGGCCCTGACGTCAAACAAACTCTGGCTTTTGCACTTTACGAATCTCTGGAGGAAAAGGGATTTTGTGCATTTCTTGATGATCAAGAATTAAAATCGGGAGATTCAATCACCTCTGCCATACGAAAAGCCATATACTCGTCCAGTGTGCAAATCGCTATCTTCTCACCACGATATGCGGCGTCCCCTTGGTGTCTCGATGAGCTGCTTCTCATGTTGAAAACCAAGGCTCTGTTTATTCCTGTATTTTGTGATGTGAAGCCTTCCGACCTTCGCTACCCTCACAAGGGAGTTTATGCCCCTGCATTAGCTAACCATGAAATAAAGGGTAGACTCAACAACGAGAGGCTTCAACAATGGAAAGAAGCCTTCCAATATTCTTCACTTATCTCTGGTTACGAATTCAGCACATCCAATGAGTAAGGCCTTGCTTATTTTTGCTATTTAGTTTTTACTTTTTTGTTTAGGTTGTTTGCTTTCAATCCATTATGATTCTGTGTTTTAATTTTGTGTTTTTGTTACTCTTTCCATATTGATTTTGAACGCTTTTGAATTCTCATTCGCTTAAAATTGCCAGCAATGCCGAAGAGCTGTGTACAAAGATTGCCTCGGCTGTGCAAAAAGAGGTTGGAAAGACATTTACGAGCTTCCCAAGATATGTGGAAGATGTAAAACATCAGACAGGTCTTCATGCAGACGCAGCAGCATCAATAAGATCATCAGCACAGGTGAAGAAAACTAGTATTCTGCCCAGAGATTCACATCCAGTGGGCATAGACTCCAAGGTTGAAGACATACTCAGGTTGTTAGAATACCCACAAGTTCCAGTTATAGCCATCGTTGGTATGGGCGGATCGGGGAAGACATTTCTTCTCCAAAATGTTTACTGGAAAACAAAATCCAGTTTTGACAAATCTATCTGGCTCTCTATTTCTAAATCTTATTCTATCAAGAATTTGCAACATGATATAGCCTCGCACCTACGTTTAGAAAGTAAAATTGTGGGAGGTGCGGTAACCGAAGGGAGAGCGGCTGAATTGATTCATGACCGTATCCAAGGGAAAAGATGTCTTATTGTGCTGGATGATCTGTGGACGTTGTCGACAGAAGATAATCTTTTAGATAAACTTGGTCTGCCAGCTGATAAAGGTTGTAAAGTTGTGGTGACAACAAGAAATAGAAGGGTTGCGGAAAATTCAAGTGCTCAAATTTATGACATGAAAAATTTGTCAGATAAAGACAGTTGGAAGCTGTTTTGTGTCTACGCATTTCCGGATTGTGAAGAAAATAGAGCGCCATCGCACTTGGAAGAGGTGGGTCGTGAGATTGTAAAGCAATGTGGAAATTTGCCACTGGCTATCAAAACGACAGCAGCATCTCTGGCCAACATCACACGTCACAGCAAATGGGAGTCCAGGCGTCGTCAACTCGAAAGGGCAGTTATTCCCATTGGCGAGCATGACCCTGTCATGGATATATTAAAATTGAGTTACGATTCCTTGCCAGCACATCTTAAAGCCTGTTTTTCTTATTTTTCTTTCTTCCCCGACGATGAGGAGATAGACTGTGAATATCTGGTATATCTATGGTTAGGAGAGGGATTCATCCCACCAGGAGCAAGAGAGGAGCAGTGGGATATGGCGTGGGACTGGTTAGATCAACTTGCCCAAGTGTGTCTGCTTCAACTACGGGAAGATCGAGAATGTAATTCTAATGATGAAGCAACGTTAACCAAATATTGTAAAATTCATGATTTGTTTCATGACTTGGCCATACATATATCTAGAGAAAATAAGTGTGCATTTTCTGTTGAGGAAGCCTCTACTCTTACAAGTGGTGCCCCTGGCTGGTGTCGGATTTTACTAGCCAAGAAAGATATACATGTCAATATCATCTTGAAGAGCCTTCCTGTATATCTTCGTACACTCTCACTATCTCAGAATAGGGGCATAACCAGCATTCCGGCAAACTTTTTTACTGCTATGAGAGGACTACGCATTCTGGATTTGAGCTCTACAGGCATCTATGCATTGCCCGCGTCCGTTGGAAATATGATACTTCTTCAAGTCTTGAACTTAAGGGGTACATTTATAAATGAGGTACCGGAGTGTGTGAGATATCTGAAAAGTCTCTTGTTTCTTGCAATGTCTAAGTGGAGATGTAAGTACTTACCAGTATGGATAAGTGAACTTAAATGTCTTCAACATTTAGAGTGCGAGCGTGCTGATGTAATGCCGAAGGGAATATCAAAGCTGACCTCTTTGAGAACACTGCGATCAGGATGGTTGCACTCGTCCATGAAAGAGGACGAATTAAAGAAGTTACTGGATTCGAAGATCTCCACAAAAGAGTACGAAATCATGAGGTTAGAGGATTTGGCCAATATGACCAAGCTTCAAGAAGTAAGGCTAAGAGTCAAGGATGGCATGGACTTGAAGAGGATGGAAGAAGGGATCCTTGTGGGGCTGATGAAGATGCGTCGTCTGTTTATCCTTAATTTGGTTCGTAATGAGATGGGTGGAATGGAGTTTCCACAGTTTCCAGGTATAATGAGAGCAATGAAACATCTGGAAAGTCTTACATTAACCAGCTTTGCAGTGCCAAGTTGGATATGTGATTTGGCAAATCTGATGGAATTGAAATTACATTGGTGTGAATGTACTGCTTATCCGGAGTTGCAAAGAATGCCCAATCTAGTGAGCTTGTGGATAGAAGGGAATCTTTGGTGCAGAGAATTGCCAAAGGCGTTTGGAAAGTCGAGAGGGTTTCCACGCCTACGCTTCTTCACAATTCGTCGCTTTACTGAATTAGAGGAGTTCCCGGAATTGGAGGGGGGAGCGATGACATGCCTTGAGGAGTTCAATCTAGGGTGGTGTAAGAATCTAAAGAAAGTGGGAGAGGGATTAGAGCGGTTGAAAAAACTGAAGGAGGTCGATTTTCAGTATTCAGGGACGAAGGAAGTAAGGGAGGCCTTAAAGGAAGGTGGAGAATATTGGAATAAAATCAAAGCCATAAATCCCCACGTAATTATTAGATGATAGGCAGTATAATATCCTCTCATTTACATTGTTAGTCCCTGCCTATAGGCAGAGACTAATATTTTCACAGGAGAAGATATTTAACAGGGTAAGTGTGCCTATGATTGCTTCAATATTTTGCCACTGAAATAGCACATTTGTTCACTAGGTTATATTGAGTAAACAGGAAAGGGCAATAGATATCTATCATGGAACAACCTGAGTATGTCTGTTGCCATTGATTTTTTGAAGCAATTAGCTACCATGCCTAGTTATGTCCACTGCATGCATCACCTTCAAAAATTTCCGAAGATATGTTCACGGGCTCTAAGATTGCTACCTTTAAAGTCCACTGCAGTTACAGAACTTTTATCTGGGCGTGTGGGTGTGCCAATTTTGCAAAGATTAGCTTCTTAAATCTTTTAGGCAATAGATAGTTGTTTCATTTTTTTTCCCTTCACCTATGACCATACCCTGTACATAAAAACTGGGCAACCTTAATCTGTTTATTTTTGTGTATAAGGTTCTATCTACAACTTGGGTTGTATCAGTAATAGTTTGATTGAGCAAGAAATTCATTGATTTTGTTCGAATACCCTACTGCGGTATAGGCTGTGGTTAGAGAGAAATCAAATTAATTTCTACTTGCATTGAAGCTTAAACGAAAGCAGCGAAAATGATGTCTTCCTGTCAGTTCGAGTACCCTGATGCCAGGATGTATCCGAGTATCAGGTGTCTTGCCTAAAGTTATCTCAACTAAGTTTGAACTTATGATGGGTTGAGCTTATGGAATTTATTTTCACTTGTTTTTTAATATATTTTTATAATTTCTTGGTGACAAATGATTACTATCTTCTATCCTTCTGTGCTAGGTCATATCAATGTTGTACAAAAAGATTAAGCAGTAGTAGTGAATCATATATCTGAATTGCTTCCTACCATATACACTATATCTTTGTACTATTTCTTCTTTTATGCATTTTTCCGTCAATAGATTTGCCTCCCGAAGCCACAGGTGACAAACAGAGAGTACTTCAATCAACCTTTACATTTGGTAGATTGATTTCAGTATTTTCCAATTTAATCTACATTTCCATTGTAAGTTAAATATAATAGTTTGTTTTCAAGATGGATCTAGCCGATGTGCTCTGTATAATCCATTCTCATGATTTTCGAATATTCAACTTTCTGCCTTGACGAGCTTGAATTTGTCAAATTCCAAGACTAGTAAATTTCTTATAGATAAGAAAATCTAATTCTATATTTTCGTCAACCTTAGTTGTGGTTCTGGTTTGTAATTTTGGGGAAACATAGGGCAAGAATGAATTATCAGGATTATCTAGCAAGGTTCTGATAGCACTTTGTTTGATATTGAATAGGAGGAAAATACGTTACTGGTTTTCCTTTTGTGTTCGGTTAGTATTGGCAAAAGAGAACTCTAGACAAGGCCTTCTGAAGTAAAGGGAGGAAAAACAGCAGCGTGGAATTTAGATTTTGCTTTGTAAGTGACTATTTATGCAAATACAATGTTGTACTCTGTTATTTGTCCTGCTGATCTCAATTTGGTGCAGCCCGGTACTGTATCATCAAGACAATCTAACGGTGGCACTTCTTGATAGCACGGGCAATGTCATTTCTCAAACAATTTCATTTGTAAAGAACTTTGCGAGTTCCTTCTTGTTTGAATGTTAAACAAATACTTACTGCCAATACCAGTCCTTAATCAAGGACCACTCGACACTAGGTGTTTTGGCATTTTGTGAAAAGAGTTTAAACAATGTTGGTGTGATTATAATACAGTAATGTGATCTCATTTACAGAAATCAAGAGACTTGGAAAGAGGCCTATAATGCAGGTTGTATAAGATTGAAGGCTTTAGTGATGTCTTTCGTGTCTTGGTTGGTATGTCCTCATTTTCAAAAGTGGACAGTCTGCTCTTTGGTGCATAAAAATAGAAAAGGCAACTCTTAAATCGGGTAACCTCTAGAAAGCTAGAAGGGGGAGTATTGCATTGCAATATCCGCACATTGGGGGAGTAAACTCATTGGGGCAGTATTGTCATTGCAATATCTGCACATTGTATTTACATTTTAAAGCTTTAACTGCTTTTAGTCTTTTAAAGTTCAATTAGATAGCCACCCCCTGCTGTCCCCAAAATTGGACAATTTTTTTCCAGTCCCGGAAACCATGCCCCCCGTCCATGAATCTCTCCGCCAAAGAAACATGGAGAAACACTACTCACGAGCATCCGAAAATGGGGTGAAGGAACTGACATGCTTTCTTATTTGTCAGACTTACAAATAATATTCTCATGGAAAAAAAAAACAATTCATTGCTGTATCACTTGTTTGTGCATTTCTTTTTCTTCTAAAAAAACTATTTCAATTTAACTGGGTAAACAAAATACTTTCAATATTGGTGGGTGGTTCATTTGTGCTGTTTTGTTTCTTCTGCTGGACTGACATACATAATTTAATTTATTTAGTTACTGCTTCAGGGTATCAGCAGGTCAGGGAAAAGTGGATTTGATGTTTTCCAGCGATAAAAAAGTTAGTTTTCGAATGTGTACTTGTAGCAGTCATTATTATCCCAATCGATGTAAGATTTAACCATATTAGTTGTACTGTTTTGGAAGTTAGTCATGGATGTATTTCGAGAGACCTGCCATTCTCCTAAAGTAAGATTGCAGATAAAATCCTATGCTTTTGGTTAATCAAGTTAGAATATAAAATTGTAGAAGAAATTGAATGTTTATAACTTTATTGAAATCTATCGTGGGAACAAAGGTTGAAATACTGCATACAAATAAATCTATTTCTTGGAAGGAAACGTAATTATGAAGGGGCCAGCCAAAGTGTTCCACTTAAGTTAGTGTGGACCTGAAGCCTCTCCATCCCGGTTATGTTTCCTCACCCAAATGTCTCGTCCCACACAGTCTGGTTCTCTTACTTGGCACACAATCTGCTCTTCTCACTTGGCTTGCCTTAGCTTCTGTTAAGTTTTTATGTTTGTTTATACACATTATTCTGTTTCTGTATTGGAGAAACTGATGTATCACCCATTTACAATAAATGTATTTGAATTTCTTTTTAAATCCATTTTGGGATTTTTGCAACTAATCATGATATTCCTGGTAGGCATACCATGGTAGGTCAGCTGAGAAACACGAAACATAGAGATTTCAATTATGTCAGAAAGTATGCTCAGAGAAGTAAATTTTATTTAGCACAAATGTTGCTGTTACATGAGTGAGTGTGGTTAACACAAATGTTGCTATTACATGAGTGAGTGTGGGCCCTATTGAATTTCTAAGAGACATTTAGATGTATTTATCAACAGACATGTAACTTTTTTCTTAACTATAGTTACAGATCTAATCGTGACATCCATTTACACAGTAAAGCACTAACATTATAAGACATTGCAAAAATAAAAATATAAGCCTGTTGAAGTAATTTTTTTGGGGTCAGTTTTGGACCAACCACTTACAAAAAGAAATTATGAAGGGAGAAAACTGTCCAAAACTATTTTATTATTGCATTGATTTTGTAAGCATGTAAAATTATAATAAATATAATTATTAAGTAAACAGCACTTAAAATACAATTATTCTGATGCATGCAAATTTTTGATTAGATTGTTGAATGGATATGCTCTCAATAATGTTGATATGTGGTTGCCCTCGTTTTGTTAGCATAAGATTATTAAATTGACAACATAATATTGCATTGAATATTGTTGATGAAAATGATAGAACCTGCTTAGTTTCATTGAATTAATCTCCTTGCATGGGGTTTCTCATGCCAAACCACTCTTTTGTTCAAAAGTACAAAATGTAATTGATGTAGAAATTTGTAGTTGTACATTGAAATGCATGGTAAAGTACATTAGGTTTGAGGTGCAGATAGCTGCAATTGATGCCTACAATGGATTTTCTAAGCTCTAAAATTTTCCAAATTTATGTTCCTCTATATTTTGTTGCTATAAGCAATGGGGAATTCCAATTGGGTTTGTCTTGGATATCTAAAGTCTTCAAGGAATATTTAAAAGGTATGCTGCTTGAGTATGATCAAGGTAGTTTTAATTAGATTTCTATATGAAAGCTTTAGCCTTCAAGCAATATGTAAAAGACTTTTTTTGTAATCTTTTGTAAACTAATCAGGCAACTGCCATTGAGATTCTCCCCGATCTTTAGTTTGATAGAAATGTTTAGGAGATCGGTTATTTTAGCTGCAACTATTCTGAATGATTCAGGAGGGCATTTGTGTTGCTTGTTAATCAGAAATAAAATATCTGTAGCATGAATTGTCATAGATTTGAGGCTGAAAATCTGCCAACCACGAAGCCTTTCTTTTCACTATTTCTTAACTCATTTTGATGGCTTTTAAACAAAGCAACCTGTACCTTAGCTCATTTTGATGGCTTTTGAACAAAACAACCTGTACCTTCCTTGTCCTTTCACTTCCCTTCATTTCGTTAACAATAGCTTTAGGTAGGGACTGTTGGTGTAACGCCTAAATTATTGCAGTCCAATCCCCAGCCTTTGTAACGGCTCTGTCAACCCACTACTTCCTCTATTTTTTGCATCGACCCTTGCATGGAATACTTTTGGCATGTGGTATGTGTAGTGACTAAAAATAGTCTTTTGGCGTGGAGAGTTTTGGTTGGAATTGTATTGGTTGTATAAGTATTGACTTTTATTGTTGCGGCATGTGCTAGCTATGGATGTACTGTGTAAAAATATAGAGATAAATAAAATCTGAGAATCTCCAAGAAAGTGGACGTAGCCTATTCATGGTGAACCATTATAAAATCGTGTGTTCTTGTTTATTGTTCTTTTATACTCTATTTTAATTTCTGTTATTTAATTTATCTTTCATTTCTACTGCCATTTTAAATTTAACAATTGGTATCAGAGCCATGAAGAAGTTTTGAGCAGAGATGGAAGATGATTGGGTTTTAGATCCTGGAGCTGGGTGTTTTTATATGGGAAAGAGACAGGTTGAAGTGGGAGTTTCAGATGATGAAGATAACAAAGCTGATATGGAAGAGGGTCCCAACTAGGATGATTGGGCTCGAGCTCTCATGTCTTGGTTGTGTGGCTCTAGAGAGAGTCATGATGAAGTGGGAGCTATTCATCATATGCTTCTGGATGAATTAAATGATGAAGCTGATTCTATTATTGAGAAGTTTCTTGGCATGATGGAGTCGCACAGTGACATGGAGCAGATGCAAGAAATAAAAAGTGTTGTGGTTCAATCAGGAGAAGACAAAGAGAAAGAGGTAGAAGATTCAAACACAATGTGTTCAAGGAATGGTTATGGTACTCTGTTTGTAGGAAAAAAGGTTAGATTTGATTTTCCAATGGAAGTAGTCTCAGTGATTGCAGAAGGTAGCAAATTAGATGTGCTAAAGAGTCACAATGAAGTGGGAACTGTGGTGACAATTACGGATAGTGACATGGAGCTAGATGAAATTGTGCCAATGGAAGTAGATGAATCTCCTATCTATTTGGCTACTAATCTCACCATTGAAGTTCTTATGAGTGATGTTGATCCTGATTCCCGGAGCACTACCAAAGTGAGGTATGTGTGGGAAAGGGCCCCGCAAGATTTGGGAGGCGAGGACTTTGACATGCAAGAAGACTTTGGAAAGGCTGATAATAAGGCCTTTGAGGAAATTGGATTTCAAAAAGAAATAGAGAGAGATGATTTATTGATGAAGATTGCAGAAGTAGAGGCAGAGTGGAATGCATTGATTGGAGGTAGGGCACAAGCTTCTACAGGAAATACAAAAAACTCATTGTTTGAGACAGGGTTTGGTAATGTCATTGATGTTGACATGGAGTCCGTTGGTGTTGCGTATGGTTACTGAAGCGGTCCTAATGCTACTACATATGGTGGTGGATATGACAATGCAGTTGTGTTTGCATGGAAAGGGGAGGAAATGGAAAGCTTAAAATCCATGGAGGTTATTAAATCTATTGTACTTTGGAGGAGACTCCTCTGAAGCGTTCTTGAACAGAATTTGGCAAAGCTCAAATCTTCATTGGGGCTAATGTAAATGCCCAGAGTGGGGGATATCTCGGTGTAGCTCTTGCAGCTCGGATTGGACCGCAAGTGGGAGATTGTTGGTGTAACGCCTAAATTATTGCAGCCCAATCCCCAGCCTTTGTAACGGCTCTGTCAACCCACTACTTCCTCTATTTTTTGCATCGACCCTTGCATGGAATACTTTTGGCATGTGGTATGTGTAGTGACTAAAAATAGTCTTTTGGCGTGGAGAGTTTTGGTTGGAATTGTATTGGCTTTTATTGTTGCGGCCTGTGCTGGCTATGGATGTACTGTGTAAAAACAAAGAGATAAATAAAATCTGAGAATCTCGAGGAAAGTGGACGTAGCCTATTCATGGTGAACCACTATAAAATCATGTGTTCTTGTCTGCTATTCTTTTATGCTCTATTTTAATTTTTGTTATTTAATTTATCTTTCATTTTTGCTACCATTTTAAATTTAATAGGGACTCCTAGTGTGACATAGCTCTTGTTTTGTGTGGAATTAATGTCTTCTCCTATATTTAATTTATATTAAAGTTGAGTGTCTTATAATCTTTAGGAATTCTTTTTAACATCTAAACAATAAAAGAATATTGTTCTTTTGGAAGGGAGATGAAGATATATTTTCTTAGGTCTTAAGATTGTGAAATTTTATATATAAATATGTTGGCCCTACGATTGTCGTTGCATCAAAAGATCGACCCGTTAATGCTCGATATAATTGCCAAATTTAATGGATCCAAGGGAGTCGGTTAGTCTATGTCATGAATCTCGAGGGGAACATTGACCATTGGCCAACAATCTCCCCCTTAGCCTTACCCAAGGGGATTTGATCCCGACACCTTTGGCTCTGATACCAATTGTTGCTCTCCTACGGTTGTCGTTGCACCAAAAGATCGACCTGTTAATGCCCGATACAACCGCCAGAGTTAATGGATCTAAGGGAGGTGGTTAGTCCATGTCACGAATCTCGAGGGGAGTGTTGACCATCTGCCAGCAAAATATATATTAATGAATGAATTTTATGTTGAATACAAAATTTTAACTAATGTTAAATATTTATATTTTTATATTTTGTTATGGAACATTTAATTATTTTTATTATTTGGAAGAAATGATTTTTATATTAAATTTTAATTTTTAATTTTACAAAATTTGTGTATTTATTAAATAAATAATTTATATGTTTTTTATTGTATAGGGTTAATTTTACACATTTAGATCATTTATATATTTATATTTATCTATTTTTCACTACATAAATTTAATCCTATTATTTTTGTGCTCTTTCTCTCTAATTTTCTAAATTCAACTCTATTTATTATGCTATCTTAGCAATAGCATATAGTAGGCCATAATGATTATTTCGTGGGATCTCCTCCCTATAAAACATCAATTGGGTGGTAGGAGGAGAGGTTGAAGATGTAGTGTTAGCTTTGATAGCTTTGATAAAGGGATAATAATGTGATTATCCTACTTTCTATCATTTGTGATTTCACTTATAACTTATGCCTCAATGTTATTGAATGGCTTGGAAAAGGATCTATGTATATTTGCAATTGACTATTTGGTAGGTGTAATTAATGAGTTTACATCATCATTAGTCCATTCAATTTTAATCTTCTTATTGATGAGATATTATACCTTGTTTTCACACCTATGTATATGATTGAGTCTAATAACCTTTAACTTGATGAAAATTATAATATACTTTACCAATATATGTTATGGGAAGTGGTTTATTGGGATCCAATGGATGCATTAGAGGTATTGCAATCAAATTAGCACTCAAAAATATTTAGAGAATGTCATCCATGGATTCTTGAAGCTTAGTGAAATTGCTAGAAGCATTTAGTTTAAATTAAGGAAAATAAGAGCTAGTAGCTACTTGATCCTTTTTTCACATGCCTCAAAAATCTTAATTCCTTGTGCACTTTGTTATAATTATCTTCATTGAACCATCCATTTAAAACTAATCTGAAGTAGTCTAAGTGGATCTCTCATATGTAAAAAAATTCCTTAGTGTTGTCTTTTTCATCCCTTGTATGTCTATCACATGTTGGGAAGTTCCAAAATCCAAAAAAAAACTATGTTCAGGGAGTGTTGTGTCCAAATTCTTAAGTCTAATAAATTTGTTAAAGTTTCAAAATTTTAGAGTTTCCCTTTCCTACAGGCCTCTTAGAATTTTCCTTCTTGGTATGCCCTTATACCCAACTCCAATTTGGTCCTTTTTCTTTGTTAGTTTTTCACTTTCTCTTGTCATCATGTCTCTCATTCAAACCCCAAAACCATGACTATTTTCCTTTAAGTTCATTCGTATATCAAAATTTCAAGAATTCATTTACTAAAATTCCTTTTCCTTGGCACCCTTCAACTCCAATCCTTGAATCTTTACGCTTTGCACTAATTTATCTTGTTACACTAAAGTTTTGGAAATTTCTTTACCAAAATACCATTTCTTTTATTCCCTTCAACTTTAAAAACTCGATCCTTGTATTGAATTAATTTCATCATTAGAGTTTCAAACATTCCCTTACTAGAGTACCATTCCATTCATACCCTCAAGCTTTGATCCCTAACTTTTTTCATTAAGTACCTTATCAAGAATGTGAGTTTGAACTTGCCTTTATTAATGTAATGCATAAAAGGTACTCTTGATTCCTGACTCCCAATCCTTTACACAAGTTATCTATTCGATTATGATTTTTTATGATCCCTTTCTCTAAGTACCCATTGCTTGATGTTTCTAATCCTCAAACCCTAATAATTTTAAACTCTTAACATTAATTATTATATTTGACATTGCAAAATCCATCTAACTCATTCCCTTGTCCCCCTCATTTGTTTTACAAGTATAATGAAAAAGGAAAAAATAAGTTGTTCAAGATTAATTTTTTAAATTATCTAACTTTGTCATTTATTCATGCTTTCCCTTTGAATTGTGACTCCTCAATCCTTGATTGAACTTTAAGAGCTTTACTTTTGGCCATACCTTTACCTAGGTACCTTTTTGTTAGTAACCCCAATTCCTAACTTCTAAATTTTCTTCTAAGTTAACTTTCAATGTCAAAGACATGGGGAAGCTTCTAATGAGGTACAATGTATTAGGTATCCTTGAGGCTCAAACCTTGACACCTTCTAATGTTCATAGGTTTGGACCTATCTTTACTTCAACATATTGTTACTTGCATACTTTGAGGTAAGGGATAAGGAATCTCCTTGATATTTTCCCTTAAATGTTGTTTTAGAATTGGAGATACAAAGATCCCCATATTTCTTCTACTTTGGGTAGGACGCATTAACTATCCCAAATCCTTGATCCTGAACATCCTACCATATTTTTTGGGATCAAAGTATTGTTCATTCTTCTGAAGAGTATGTTGAGGTTCACCAATTATTCTAACCTCCAAAATATTGATAGGGTAAAAGAAATAGAATGTTGTAAGACATGTGATTCTTTTGATCCCTAAAATTTTGACAACTCCAAAGAGACACTTGCATCAAGTTGAATGTCAAAGGTTCTTGATTTCCTTGAATCTTTGAAGCATTAGCAAGGTGAACTAATGAAAAATATCAAAGTTTAGTTTTTCTATAATCTTTGAAACTCTAGTGGAAGGTTCCTTGTACTCTAAAATACCTTAAAAAAATTATGACTATCAAATTTTTAGTAGCTCTTCCAAAAGCATAATAGAACTAGAAAATTATAGAACATTATGTATCACCTAGGGTTTGTAAAGGAAATATCCTATGATTGGAAGAATGTATAACATAAATCAAAGAAGATTTTTTACCTTCTCATCCCACACTAGACTAAAAATTTATATCATGATGCTTCTAGCTTATGAAGGGAAAAAGAAAGAATCTTTATTAGTAGAATAAATTGGCAAAGGATTTCTCACAACATATTACTATTCTTGCTCACCCATGCTAATATTAAATATATTCTACGGTCTATTATATTGCTAAAGGATTTTTTGATGAAGGAGAAAGTGTAAATAATTTTACCTTAAGGAAAGGTGAAAATAAATGGCTTTTTCCACCTTCTATGGGAGGTTCAATAGGAAATTGCCTCCATTCATTCCCTATAATCATTACAAAGTGAGAAGCTCAAATAGACCAAAAGAATATGCAATTTTTAATTATAAATGAAATTCCTAGGTGGTGTCCAGTGTATGTAGATGCCTCTATATTATTTTTACTTCCTCTATATATACTGGCTTGCTCAAAATTTGCAAGGGTTAGTCTTTATTCATTCTCTTAGACAATCTCTGAAGGGTTGCATCTAATCTAGTCATGTTCTAGACTTGTACTATATTTTTATCTGATTAATGTAGAATACTCTTGTTTATGTCAAACTTCTATTATTTCTTTCTAATTATTTTCAATAAATAAATTTAAGACATTACTCCTCTTTTGTTTCTTCATACTATCTCAACTTTTGTTTGAATATCTTAGGGGATTCAAGAAATTCTCAAGTTTATAGTTGTTGTTCTCTATATTAGATCTTTTTTATTTTATAGGTTAAATTTAATTCGTCTGGATTACTTCTATATCCATGATTATTTTTCTTCTTTCATGGAAATTCCCTCTCACTCCAACCCCCTCTATCCCACCCCCTCTCTCTCTCCCTCTCTCTTAGGTCTCTCCATCCCATACCCTCTCCCTCTCTCTTAGGTCTCTCCATCCCATACCCTCTCCCCTCTCTCTTAGGTCTCTCCATCCCATACCCTCTCCCTCTCTTAGGTCTCTCTATCTCTCTCTCACTCACTTACTCCCTATATCTCTCTCTCACTCCCTCTCTCTCACTCCCTCTCTCTCCCATTCCCTCTCTCTCACACTCCCTCTCTCTCCCTATCTCTCAAGTCTCTCCCTCTGGCACCCTACCTAGATAATTATATCTCTCTCTCTCCCACCCCCCATATCTCTCTCTCTATCCCTCCCACCCTACCTAGATAAGTCCCTCTCACTCCAACCCCTTCTCTCTCACTCCCTCTCTCTTAAGTCTCTCCCTCCCACCCCCACTCCCTCTCTCTCCCTCTCTCTCAAGTCTCTCACTCCCGCCCCCCTCTCTCTCTCAAGTGTTTCCCTTAAGCAACCTACCTACATAGCTATATAAATATCTCTCTCACTCCCACTCACTCCCTCTCTCCCACCCCCTCTCTCCCCTATCTCTTATGTCTATCACTCCCACCCCCCTCTCTCTCAAGTTTCTCCCTCTGGAACCCTACCTAGATAAATCTCTCTCTACATCTATCCCTCCCACCCTACCTAGATAGTTTTTCCCTCTCTACCATCCATTGCCCACAGGGTCTGTTGGCACCCTACCTAGATATATATCTCTCTCTCACTCCCTTTATCTCGCTCTCACTCCCTCTCTCTCACTCCCTATCTCTCCCACTCCCTCTCTCTCCCACTCCCTCTCTCTCCCTATCTCTCAGTTCTCTCCCTCTAACACCCTACCTAGACAACTCTCTCTCTCTCTCACTCCCTATCTCTCGCAATCCCTCTCTCTCCCTATCTCTTAGGTCTCTCCTTCCCATCCCCCCTCTCTCTCACGTCTCTCCCTCTAGCACCCTACCTAGATAAATCTCTCTCTCCCTCTATCCCTCCCACCCTATCTAGATAAGTCCATCTCACTCCAATCCCCTCTCTCTCTCTCTCCTAATCCCTTTGACTCCCTCTCTCTCTCCCTATCTCTTAGTTCTCTCCCTCTAGCACCCCACCTAGATAAATATCTCTCTCTCTATCCCAAGTCTCTCTCTCCCTTTATCCCTCCCACCCTATCTAGATAAGTCCCTCTCACTCCAACCCCCTCTCTCCCACTCCCTCTCTCTCTAGTCTCACGCTCCCACCCCCTCTCCCTCACTTAGGTATCTCTCTCTCTCAAGTCTCTCCCTCCCACCCTATCTCCCTCTCTAAATTCTCTCTCTCTCTCTCACTCCCTTTATCTATCTCCCATCCCTCTATCTCCCACTCCCTCTCTCTCTCTCCCTCTCTCTCAATTATCTCCCTACCACCCTCCTCTATCTCTCATGTCTCTCCCTCAAGCACCCTAGCTACATAACTAGATAACTCTCTCTCTCTCTCTCTCCCTCACACCCTACCAAGATAAGTCCCTCTCACTCCAACCCCCTCTCTCCCTCCCTCTATCCCTCCCACCCTACATAGATAAGCCCCTCTCACTCAAACCCCCTCTCTCCCACTCACCATCTCTCTCTCCCTCTCTCTCAAGTCTCTCTCTCTCTCTCCCTCTATCTCTCTCCCACTCCCTTTATCCCACTCCCTCTCTATCAAACTCCCTCTCTCCCCTATCTCTCAAGTCACTCCCTCTAGCACCATACTAGATAAATCTCTCCCTCACTCCCTCTATATCTCTCCCACTCCCTCTCTCTCACACTCCCTATGTCCCTATCTCTCAATTATCTCCCTCTGTATCCCTACCTAGATAACTCTCTCTCTCCCTCTCTCTCAGGTATCTCTCTCCCACCCTCTGCCCCCCTCTCTATCTCTCCCTCTATCCCTCCCACCCTACCTAGGTAAGTCCTTCTCACTCCAACTGCTTCTCTCCCACTCCCTCTCTCTCTCCCCCTCTCTCTTGGGTTTCTCCCTCCCACCCCACTCCCTCTCTCAGGTCTCTCTCTCACTAACCCTCTTTCTCTCTCTCAAGTTTCTCCCTCCATCTCTCCCTCCCACCCCACGTAGAAAACTCTCTCTCTCCCTCATAATTCTCCCTCCCTCTAAATACATACATACATACATATAAGCATAAATACATACATACATGCATGTACATACATACAATCATACATACATACACGCATACATACATATGTACATACAATCTTACATACATAAATACATAAATACATACATACATATATGCATACATACTATTGGCCTCCTATAATGATTTTAACAACTAAGCCTTTACAACTGTGATTCAGAGATTGGACATCCAACCTGAATAACTATCTCAATCATAATGAAGGTGCATTTAAATTGTCAACACAGGGACGTAAACTTGAAATGGGCCAGCATTGTATGTGCACTAGGAATCCAAGGTATCCATATTCATCTTACTGCTAAGAAAGACATAATGTTGAAAGTAAATTTCTTTGAAGGAAATGACATAAATGTTGAACATTAACCAATAACTAGACCAAACTAAAATGCATGACAAAAATGAAAATTTGAGCGAACAAACAAGAAACTACTCTGTTCTAATTTGGTTGTAGGAACAGTTGCAGAATAGAATTCTAGTGGCTATAGGAATAGTTAGTGCCAAATTTCTTAACTAATTACTAAATAGAAAATAACAACTAAACTAAGTACGAGATGGAATACTCACCAAGTGTCCCCCCTTGGATAAGTATTCCCTAAAACTAAGATAGACTCAGATGCGCACACTTTTAACTTAATTTTATTCAGCAGAAAAACATGAGTACAATCAACATATTTGTATTGCCGAAAAACTAAGAATGTGAGTACATCAGTAAAATAACATTCTTTGACTCTAGAGTGTTCAAAAGGAACATCATATTCCTTATTTATCCAACCACCTAGCAAGGCAGTCAACTCCAACAAACGTGGAGGATGCCACATTAGGGAAAGTGCAAAAAAGAGCAAGGGCGACTACGCATGCATAGAACCTGTCAGGCACGATTGCCTTAACTTGAATCTCGCACAAGACTAATGCCAATGCATGCCAAAAAACATTTAAGACCACAACAAGGCAGTTACAATCTGATGCATGAGGAATCTTTAGCCACCAAGAGTCTTCAATGACCACCTTGTTGACCGATATAGCACACATCCAGCTAGCAGGATCTTCCTGAATTGTAGGTCTCAAATCATCTACATGACAACGTTAGCATGCACAACAACTACATATCCATAATCACCTTAAAGTAACATTCATTAATCACATGCAAAACTAACACAAACAATCCACATAACATATCGATATCATTTGAAAGCTTATGAAAATAGATTTATGTCCAAGGTCTATGGTTTAAGGAAATATTATGAAAAGATCAACTCCCAAGCATCAAAGTCTTAAGTTACTACAATAAATGGACAAGAACCCTGACAATAGTTAAGTCATAAACTAGACTCATCATTTCCCCCCCAACCTAATGTCTTGTTGGTCCTCTAGCAGGGGAAGAGTTGTGCTTTTATTTGGTCAATGCATTGAAGTCGGTGACTACAAGTTGTCCCACATATGTTTATGTTGTATCTGAGTTAGGATCCTAATAGAATCCTTGTTGTCTTTCCAACCTACTCCATCTTTGTCTTTCATCAACAATGTCATACCTGTAAAACCTGTAGTTTGGCACTAGCCACAATAAAATAGGAGGCTAAAAATTTAGTGGAAGCCAAAATTTCCCTTTTGTTCTTTTGAGCTAAATATACCTATCAATTCTTTTGAGTGTTGCAACATAGTTGTGCATGGAATGAGGCTCTGATTGCTTCAAATAATCAAATAGGGTATTCCATCTCTATGAGAGGTATCCCATCACAAAGTCTCCTGTGGTTCTTGTCATTTCTTCATATTCTTTTTAAACTGCCTCTCTCTCAGGTAGGATCCTACAACTATAGCTTGGCCAGTATAGAATTATGTGCCAATCATTGAAAATATCTCCTGGATGTCTAGATTCAGCCCTAACAGGTAGGGGAATGTTGGATTCAACTAGCCTATAAGTCTTGTATTACTTTCCCCAACTTACTTATTTTTGTATCTAGGACATGAATGCCCTTAATTGGACATCCCCAACATATAGCAGTGGATTCCACTCATGGTTTTTGGTTACAAAAAAATTATGTAAATAAAATTCGCACAAAAAAAATTTCATCTCAGGGGAAGCAATCCAAAAAGCATTGAAAAATTCAGTAGGGGTTTCAGTTGAGGGGTTCAAACCCAAAACAATCTTTGCAAACTTGAAAGAAAGATGCTTTTATTTTAAATACATGGCATATACCCTCGGAGGAGCTCTACATTCCAATATATATGTAACTAAAGTTATCATGTCATCCACCTTCTTCCTTCTTCTTCAAAACAACAATTTCTACATTCTTATCTTTAATTTCCTCATCTTCCTGTTCAATTTCCTTCTTCAGCCTACACTTTTCTACTTTCCATTTTACTTCCTTTCTCTGCATTTATTTCCATAAATTAAAAATTACCATGTTCATTGAAAAATCAAAGGGCCTATGTATTCCTATCATCACTTTACTTGACATTTGGTCTTTCTCTTGGTAGAGTGCCATTTGTAGGGCTTCTGCTTGCTTAGCCAATCCTAGATGTAGGTCTTCAAGTTCTTGTTCTTGCTCATGCTGAAGGAACTCTTGTTGTAGGAGCTCTTGATTTTCCTCACACGTCCAGTTTTCAACTTGCTCTACAATATTGACAAGGTCTTCCAGTGTTAAATTTGTTTCTTCCTCGAACACATCCATTTCCTCTACATTTACATGCTCCATTCGAGCGGCTGTTTCCTCCCGTGTTTTTTTCCTAGACCTAGGGCTTTCCTCGAGAGGTACCCCAATGACTAGCCCATCTGACTTTGATTTTCTGGGAGGGTTTATTCGTCTTTCCTTTGTTGCAGGAGGAACAATGTCAACTTTCCATTTCCTGGAGCTTAACACTTCTTTTTCTTTCATTTTCTTTTCAGCTTTTACTTCCTTTAGCTCTGCCTTCCTCTTCTATGCCCTGGTTTTCATCAGGGTTCCAATAGGGATATCATCCTTAGAATCAAGAGAGGATCTCTCTTTATCAAAATGCTCTGCTTCAAAAGAACTAATCTTAATAGTTTGTGTGGCTGTAGGAGGGTTTCCACTAGGGCCTGTGTCAAAAGTTGAGGCACTAGGAGTGGCCCTAAAATTGCTCCTTCTCCTCCCAACCCTACCAAGTTGAGGCAAAACCCTAGGTTTCAAATTCTTTGGTCTAATTTGATCAATTCTCAAAAATTCTTCTCGAGAATTATTGGACACATCATGCAAATATTTTTCAACTAATAATTTAATTAGGCAATGGTTATCTGGAAACCAAACTTCTTCTTCCCGCAACTCTGTTGAATTTCTAATGTTGGTGTCATTTGAATTTTTCCTTTTGGTTTGGGATTATGATAGGAACAATTAAGGCAACAAAGAAGTAATAAATGCAGGTTGTGATTAAGGAAAATGGTGGCGGAGGATTTGCATTTCGCACATACGAGCTGTCATTTCATAATTCAAATTATCTTAATCACTTAAATATTTCTGATGTGAATCGATATAGACATAAATACGGACATGGAATTGACACGTTCCCCCCAACCTAAATTTGCACATGTTTCCTCACATGTGAGGTGAAAGGATGATTTGATAGGGGCAGGAAATGATGACATGCTATGGCAAACGTTCATATTAATTTATAGCAATTAAATAAATGCACTAGAAGAAAATTAAGATATAACAATTAATATGCACGTACCTGAATTCATGGAAGATTTATTGAAAATATCATGGAGAAAGTACCATTCATTTCCAAGAAATCAGTTGAATGATTTATGAAAGCGGAGTAGAATGAGTTGGAGTGAAATGAAGTGAACTGAAATGATGGTGGTGAGGTGGAAGAGAGAGAAAGGTGGAACGAATGGGCGGATGGGTAAAGAAGTGGACCCCCAAAAAGTGGGAATCTTTATTATGAGAAGTGACATACCTTAATTAGCTAGAAGAAGGGACACTAGGTCCACTTCCTTTGGCTGTAGGAAGTTCGGTTGTTGCACACTGAGTGAATTGCTATAGGAACTCTTCCTTAGAAGTTGACTTGTGATACAATCTCAAGCGATGACCATTCACTAGTAGCTTAAACCTGACAAGGTCAATGGTCAATGGTAGTAAGTTGAACAACTCCATTGGAAAATACTTCAACCACCTCATAAGGTTTGAGCCATCTTTTTTGCAATTTTCCTATGTTATCCTGATATCTTGAGTCATAGAGCAGTGCCCAATCTCTAGACTAAAACTTCATATCCTTGATGAATTTATCATGCCATCTTATTCACTGATTCTACACTACCTCTATGTGATGCAAGGTTTCCTTCCTCATCTCATCCAAAGAGTTTAGCTGCATGATTCTATCTCTTTGTGCTTCAGAAATATCCATCCCCAATTCTACTACAGTCCTTAGAGTCTTATGCTCAAATCCAATGGGTATCATGGTTGTCTTTCCATACAACATCTCAAATGGAGTGAATCCTGTAGTGTTTTTCCAGGAGGTTTTGTAGGCCCAAACAACTTCTAGTAGCCTGCTTGCCCAGCCCTTTTTATGTATAGCCATTGTTTTGGTCAGAATGGCTTCAATTTCTCTATTGGTCACCTTAACTTGGCCATTGTCCTGGGAGTGATAAGGATTCAGACTTCCTATGCCTAATGTTGTACTCATTGACTAGTGTTGCAACAAGGGTTGAAGTGAATTGAGTCCCTTGATCAGTCACTATTTCTCTTGGAACCCCATACTATGTGAAAATTTCCTCATACAAAAATTATGCAACCTTGTTATCTCTTGCATGCTTCATGGCATTAACTTCTACCCATTTAGTTACATAATCAGTGTATACTAAAATATATGATTTACCTTTTGATGAAGGATCAATAGGTCCTGCAAAATCTAGTCCCCACTTATCAAATGGATTGATTACTACTTGGGGCAATAGTGGCATCTCATCCAATTTTTTTGGCTGGCCCATCCTTTGGCATCTGTCACACTTCCTTGTATATCTCCTTGCATCCTTGTGAAGTGTTGGCCAGTAATATCCTATGTTCAAAATCTTCATTGTTGTCCTCTTGGCTATAAAATGTCCTCCACATGGTTCATTGTGACATGCATGCAAAATATCAAATGTCCCATCTTCCCTCACACATCTCCTCATGACCTAGTCAGGTCCAGTATAGAACAAACATCCAACAATCCATGAGAAAGGGAAAGATTTCTCAATGAGTACTCTCCTCTCTTTTGGAGAGAAGTGAGGAGGGACTATCCTCGTGACCAAGAAATTAGCTATGTAAGCATACCAAGGTGTCTACACACTAATGGAAAATAAGTTCTCATCGAGGAAAGAATCATCTATGACTTGATTGTCTTTTGATGTGGTCAGCCTTGAAAGAAAATTTGCAACAACATTATCTTTCCCTGGTTTATCCATAATGGTTGTATCAAACTCCTACAATAGCAGTAACCATCTTGCTAGCCTTTCTAAAATCAGAGGCTTATTCATGAGGTATCTAATGGTTGCATGATCAGTGTGCACAAATAATTGGTAGCCTGTTATGTAATGTCTGAATTTATTTAAGGCATAGATCACTGCTAACCCTTTTTTTTTGTCACCATTTAGTTGAATTCAACTCCTTGCAATTTTTTGTTGACGAAGTAAATGGCGTTTTCAATAGATTCTTCTTTTTGTCCTAGGACTACTCCTATAGCATATTCTAATGCATCTATTTGGATGTGAAAAGGAATCTCCCAATTATGTCCCTTGAGTATAGGAGCATGAGTTAAAGCTGCTTTCAAATTAGAGAATGCCCTATCACAATCTTCTTTCCATTGGAACTCAACATCTTTAGTTAGAATATTATACAATGGTGTTGCCAATTTGTTGAAGTCCTTGATGAATCTCCTATAATAGCTTGCATGTCCTTAGAAACTCCCGACATCTTTTTGTTTTGCAAGAATAGGCAGATTGGTAATTACCTCAATCTTTGCATGATCTACTTGAATTCCTTTGTGAGAGATGTAGTGGCCAATAACTACACCTTCTTGCATCATCATCAAGCACTTCTCACTATTTAAGGATAGATTATGGTCTTCAAATATTTGTAGGACTCTCTTAAGATTATCCAATGCTTCATTGAAATCAGCACCATAAGTAGTAAAATCATCCATATAAATTTCCATGCAATCATGAGAGATGTCTGAAAATATGTTGATGATTGCCCTCTGAAAAGTTGCAGGTGCATTTTATAATGCCAAATGGAAGTACTGAGTAGGAATAGGTTCCCCATGGATAGGTAAAGGTATTCTTCTCTTGGTCCTCTAGTGTAATTTGGATCTGGTTGTAGCCATTGAATCCATCAAGAAAAGAAAAGTATTGTTTTCCTGCAAGTGAGTCCAAAACTTGATCTATGAATGACAAGGGAAAATGGTCTTTTTTGGTGGAAGAGTTAAGTTCCCTGTAATCAATAAAAATTTTCCACTTCCCTCCTTTTTTGGGCACAATAACCAATGGGGAAACCCACTGGCTATCTGAAATGGGGTAGATAAATCCTGCATCTAGTATTTTTTGCAGTTCCCCTTTTACTATTTCTCGCAATGCGAGGTTAATTCTTCTTTGCAACTGCCTTACTGGTGTGTAATCATCTCTTATATATATCCTATGAGTGAAAATTTTAGGATACAATCCCTTCATATCATGATAGTCCCATGCAAATGCATTTTAGTGGGCCCTTAGCATGTTAGCTAATGACAATTGTTGCTCTTCACTCGATTTACTATTAATATTTAGATATTTCCCTTCTAACACTTGCACTTGTGTAGTTAACTCAACCATAGTTGCTCCACTAATTCTTGGTGCTTTGAGTTCATGTGGAATTAATGCATGAAACATACCTGTTGCTGCAGGAAATTTGACTATAGGAAAGATGTTTGCAGGACAAGCGGTCACAGGAAAGGTGTCTACAGGAAGAGCAAGAATGAGTGTTTTCACTGTAGCAGAAAAATCAGATACATTAGAGGATGATGCCTCCTCTACCTCATAATGGTTCTAAATGATGGAGAAAATACTTCATTTTCATCTTGAAGCTGTAGGAAGGGACTTCTTTGTAACATCATAAGTCGTGCCACAAAATTAACTTCATCAGCCTCTTCACCAACGTGTTTCCATACTGGATTATCCTTATCACGGGATGGCTGAGTGGGAGGGTAGAGAACAAGCATTGTGGTGCTCTTTCCATCATAAATGGTCATGTCTCCTATTCGACATCCAATATAAGCATTTGTTGTTGCTAACCATGGTCTTCCAAGAATAATGCGGTACCCGTCTAGTGTGGCTTTAGGAGAAAGAATCATAAAATCTGTTGGGTACTCCTGAGAGTCTAAAGTTACCACTAGATCTTTCACTATACCATCAGGCTTAACAGTAGAACTATTAGCAAGCTACAAGATAGTAGGGGTAGGTCTCATGCTTACAATATTTAGTTGTTGCAGGATGTCCTTGGTCATAACATTATTGTTGCTCCCAAATCAATCAGAGAATTCTTTATTTGCATCCCATTTATAACAAATCCTACCACAGCACTCCCTGGGTCATTGTACTTGGGGATGGTCACTTTCCCAAGCATGATGTCAACGAGCTATCCCACCACATGAACTATAGTGGGGTATTTCTTCTTCCTTCCTGGCTTCTTAAGGCATGCTTCCTTGATTGCTTTGTCATATATGGGAACGTCTTTTATGGCCTGAAATAGAGGTATCTGGACACATATATGCTTCAAGTGATCTAGAATTTCAAAATTTGTATCCTTGTTTCATGTGGGGGATTTTTCCTACATCATTTATGGCCTTTCCTGATTGGACCCTTACCACCTAGAGACTTGTTATATAAGGATTAATTTAGGTTAAGATAGGAGGTTTAGTCTCAAATGGTGTCTTCCCACCTTCTTCCTATGCAATTTATCTTAAGGCTTTTATACATGTACAATAAAGTGCCTTGTCCTTTTCTCCTTCAAATACTAAGGACAAGCAAGCTCTCACCCATGGGACTTCCCCTTCTTCATATTTTTCTCTAACTTCACAACCCTCGTTGGTGTCCTCAGTTCCTCCTGATATTCCTAGCATAGGAAAAGGAAATGTGCTTGTGTAGTGGAATCAAAAATTGCAAGTCTTTCAACTCTTGATTTTGCTCACTATCCCCCGACCCATCCTATATGGTAAGGGGAATCAAGCATGCAGAGTTGGATCTTCTTCTTCTTTTACTATTCATGCATCTTTTCCTCTAAGGCCTCCTCCCATTCCTCCACCTACCTCTAATTCAAACAAAGGTAAGTAAACCATCACTGAGGTGCCCATCTCTATTTTTGTTCCCCCTCCTATCCCCCATCAAGAGATTGCTCTTCCATCGAAAATGACTAAGGAGAGCACTTCTTTAGCATAACAGTATCCCCTAGATTCTTCCTATCCCACCCTCCTTGGTGCTCATATCTACTGCAACTGCCTTGAAGGAGAGCATAAGCGACACCGTTGAGCCTTAGCTTGGGAATGTGAGGCCTTGTAAAAGACCAAAGGGGACCTTCCTGTCTCTACCTCTCTTTCTATTGCCATCTTTGCTTCTGATTCTGTCTCTACTTCTATCTCTTTTTATGTTCCTATTTCTAATTTTTTTCCTATCACCTCTATCTTTCTTTTTGATTCCTTAGTGGTTCTTGATGAACCGAGTGGGCGCAAGTGTTCATCACTCCTTTTGTGGAGCCACCCTTGATCACTTATTTACCACATCTTCCTCCTTTCCTTGAGCCTATCAACATGTCTCACATGAATGTTGTGTCTTTTATTGATCCTTCTCCTTCTTCTTCCTCTTTTTTATTTTTTTGTGAGGACCCAACATCCTTTCCTTAAGCATAAGTTGGAGAATGACCTCGTTTCAAATTGTGGTAAAAAAATTTCTTGTCTACTTTCTTCATCATGTTCTACCTTTGCATGCACCATCCTTGTGATAGAGAAGATACTCCCTTCACTTTAGTTCATCACTACCCCTTTTCAGAGGTTGGTAATGACTCTCTAGTTTCTCATCCTCCTCTTATTCAGTCACAACACTTCACTCTAGAGAAGTGTATGTTTGAATCATTGGAGGATATTTAGACTCTTTTTATTCATCTTTGATAGATTGATGACATTAGTCTCACATGAGCTCATTGATGAAAACCTTGAGGAGGATTCCTCCTTAGCTCTTACAGCAAATGATTTGATTTCCACTTCACTTGCTATCCCCCCTAGAAGCTCGTCTTTCATCCCCCTACGATGATCTAGATTAGGATCAAGATGATTTGTTGAAGGTTTTAGACTAGAGATATACCTCTTATTTATCTTTAGATTAGGTTTATGTGTCTGTTTGTGTTCCCTTGTGCTTGTTTGTTAATGTTTGTACTCTCATTTGGAGGACCCTTGCTACCCTTGTAGGTGCCAGGATATAGGCGAGAAAATATTTTGTAAACTTCTATTTGTCTCATCATTCTTCTTTTTATCATAATCTCTTTTTTTCACATCCAAAACGATGCAAATTGTTGGGGCAATTAGGCCTCTTCCATTTTAACCCAACTTTTTTATTTTATCTTTTTGTGCTCTTCTTCTCGTTTTGACCATTTTATATAGATTATACTACCTTATTTGTCTCATCATTATTCTATCTATTGTGGGGTGATGACATTTCATATAGATTATACTACCTTATATACATCTATGATTATATTTGACCTCAAACAATTAGATCCCCCTGTGATCTTGATTTCTTCATATCTACTTTCTTTGATGTTGTGGATTCTATGTGTTGTCCATTGTGTGACAACATTCCATGAATACATCTTGCTATGCATATTTCTCCACAACATCTCTTTGTATTTCTCTTCTCCTTAGAATGACATGTGTGCATTTGCATTGCACACATCATTTTAAGGTGGTGTCATATTTGCTTATTTTTTAAAAACTTATCTCAATAATATGTCTTGATTTCTTATGATCTTTTCGTCTAGCTTGGGGGAAACCTGACTAGACTTGTCTTTCCTATCTTTTTTGTGACTATCTTGTAACATATTTTGCAACATCCACAAGCCTATTTTCTTGTCGTATGGTCTCTAGCCTTGTTAGCCACACCTATCAACATTGTCTTTTATCTGATCATATTACATCATTTCATGTCATGTTTATGAATTTTATCATGTATATTTTTTAATTTTTCACTTAACCTATTTTTCTGTAGCTAACATATTTGTTATGAGATTGCAGTCAACTTTTAAATATAGAAGACCTATGAAATCTTCATATCCTAGATCGACTTCTCTATCGCATATACCAGATTAAAGACCTACATCCTCTTCGTCCTGGGTATATTCTCTTCAACCTCTTTCTACTTTAGCTTGCACATGTTGGAATACATTTAATCTCACTAAAGTGGGAGAAAATTTAAATGCCAAAAATTATATCTTGTGCAATTTCACATTCTACCAAACTCCCCTTTATCTTAATAAAAGATGATAATTCAATTCCCCCTTTCACATAGCTTTAATTTTGTCCTTAAACCATTTTTTTTTAGTACTCAAGTGAAGTTTTATTGGGGACGATAGCATGAGGTGTAGAGGTCTACATGTCACATAAACATCCTAAAAATATTCTTGATTATGTAGTCATTGGGACATTACACTTCCACCTGCCTAAAAAGTGTAACACCTCTTTAGTGGTAGCTACACCTAAAAATTCCTTCTTGCATGCGTATCCTTCATTCTTTCATTCTACACTTCTATTCTCTCACTCTCTCAATTGATATTACATTATAGCTCTCAAATTCTCATTCTCATTCTCATTCTCTCCTAAACCATTATTCTTGCAAGTTATATTACTCTTGGCTTCTACATCAACATCTTGGCTCTCTTGTCTCATATATAGTGTTTTACACTCTCCTTCGGCATCTCGAGCTTTCTAAAAGGAAGGTAATCACACTCCATTTGCATCATCTTCTCTATTTTAGTAGCATATTGATATTATAATGTGTCTTCTTTCTTTATATTGTCAATATATTTGTCTATTGTCTATTTTATTTCTCTATCTATCTACTTGGCTATCCATGGAGGTGAAAACACCAAAGTGGGGGTTGGACTGAGGAAATCCCCAAAATAGCCCCAACATTTTTCCTTGTTTCTATGTGTGTAGATTGTTTTTTTGGAGCATTACGGGAGGCTACTTAGTGTTGGAACTCTTGCAAGTTCTTTCCTCTCTTCTCTCTCATTAGTTCATTATGTTTAGATTAAATTCATTCATGCTAGCTTTATTCTTCTTGTTATTTATGTTCTTTTAGCATTTTGTTAGTTTAGTAAAAAAACTTAGATTTTAGTTGTCTAATAGATAGTAGAATTCTTGTGTTTATGTGAGCATTTTCTTCTTTTAGTCTGTACGAGGCCACAACATGCCATAGGGAGTTCTACATGTCATGTTATCAACTTTGGTCGAGAGCTAGCCAACTTTCTCTTGAGACCTTTGAAGTCTACTCTTTTGGTCTCTAAAATCCATTTTCCAAAATCTATCCTAAAACATAAGTTACAATCAAAAATCTCCTTTGTCCACCTTTGTCACCTAAGATTTTCCCCTGAGGTACCAGAGGAGCACTCTCTCTTTGAGGAGGTAGAGGGGTGTTAATTTTACTTTGCTACATTTTGGTGAACCCAACATGAAATCTTCTTGCCTAATCTTTTTGTTAATTTTTTTTTCTCTTATCAAGATGTGTATTGGAAAGCATTTTGTGATGATTTTTATGGGTTTCACAACCCAATCCACTACCTTTGAACATTTATTTAGGATAATTTATCAATATTTAGATATGGGGTCTAGAAGATAGTTCACTCCTCTTCATTAAGGTCCAAATTTTGAGGAGTTATCTACAAGACTCTCACTCAATTTCTGCCCTCCTCATGTTGTAGTTGAAACACATACCCCACCAACCTCTCCTTCTAACTCTTCATCTCCCATAGTTGAATAATATTCTCTTATGGTTCATGATGATCAAATTCACTCTTTGGAAGTAAGATTTGGAGATTTCGAAGATTTTTTAATAAAAGAAAACTCATACTCTCAAGCTACTCCTCTCCTTAATTTTTTGAGAAATTTTCTTATTTCTAATCATAGAGGTCTAGAGTTTATTTGAGGAATTACAAAATTTATGTAAACTTGTGTCCCTTCATACACTTTTATCTTGGGTAACCATCAAGATGTTCATTAACAATTATTGGTCACCATTTGAATGTTTTGATGCCAAGAATTTCTATGCATATGGTTGAAAGGGTCCTTCTATTGTTTCTATTCTTGCTTCTAATAACACTACTATTGTATCCATGGAAATTATTGCAATTAGAGTGAATTGAGTCCCTTTGGGATTCAAAAATACTACATTAAAAACCCAAATCCCATCCACCTCTGGCCCTTCAACTAGTTAGCCTTCATCAACAAATGCTTTCTTTAATGCTCTATTATTGAACATGGGTGGATGCAATCTCAATTAGAAATTTTGACTGATTCCAGTTCTCAACCCATGTTTCACTTGTATTATTTCCATAGCCCTTTGTCTTTTTGTATTCTAAATACCCCATCCCTTAAGGGGTGGAGATTCTAAAATTTGATAAGTAAAATGGTAGGGGAGATCCGCAGACACATGTCTCATTTTTCAATTCCATGTGTACCAACTTCTTTCACCATGATTCTTTGCTAGAAAAAATGTTCCCACATTCCCTCAAGGATGCTACTTTGGAATGTTATTGCTCACTTCTTGATAATTTTATCTCTTCTTTTGACCAATTAGTAGATCCATTTTTACAATAATTCCAATAAAACATTGGTCCAAAGATTACCTTCACCAATCTTGTTCAGTGCAAGAAGGGAACACATGAAAAAGTAACTGATTTTATTGACCATTACCGAGCTCTCTTTTCCCTAATCTCTTATACCCTACTGGATTTAGATGTATAATGTGTGTTGATTGGGAACTTATTGTTGACATTGCGAGATAAATTACTTCTAATAAAGTATCCCTCTTTTTCTCATTAGTGTGTTGCATTTTGTGAATGTCAACAGATAGTTGTTCAATACGAGAATTCCTCCTCATCCTCCTATCCAAATTATAAGATAAAAGTGTTTTTATATGGATAATCAAGAAAGAATAAAGTGGTAGCAAGAATGGTGTCTATTAATATTTACAAGAGCTCTCTAAGATAAAATAGAATTATCACAAAATTGTCTAAGTCCACAAATGTCTTGTAGAAATTGTTAAAAGATGGTGTAATTTATCTTCCAGAGATAAGATCACTATTTGAGCCCTATCCTCAAAGGTATGACACACACAAATTTTTTCAATAGCATCGATTGTTCTATCATGATATCGAATGATATGTGTGTCTTAAGCATATTATCTACTTGACCACATCGACAATGGTACCATTCGACTTGATGGTAAAAAGAAAAATTCAAACAAATCTCTATCCAAACCTAATAGGCAATTGTAGATTTATAAATATCCTTTTCCATCCCATTCTTCTAATATCATAACATCTACTTCTTCATCTACCAACCCTAGTCCATCTGAGTACATTAGTATGGTTTCATCCACTCATGTTCCTCCTTCAGGTCATGTTGATAAAAAACCTAATTAACATTCACACCACATGACCTACTCTTAATAGGGAGCCCTCCTCATTGTACATACTGGGTTATGCCAATGATAATGTTGTAATGGGTATTATGGTTGACCCTATGATTTGGGTCAATGTCATCATGGAGGAGGCCCTTTTCATAAATAATTTACACAAGGATAAATATGAGGAGTCGCAGACCATGCTTCATACACATGATGGTCTTTTTATCCCACCTATTGGTTCCATCTCTCTGTATGTCCTTGTTGGACCTAAAACCCTAGAAGTCCCATTTATTTTGATACTAGAATCTAACTTATTCAGAGTGAACATAGGCATCCCATGGCTAGTCTCCACAAATGCGATTTCTTTTATTGTCCACAAATATCTAAAGTTTTCTCATGATGGTGTAGTGTACACTATCTAAGACACTAGATACAAACCATTTGCATCACGCGGGGGATTTTCCCTTGATCATTTATGGCCTACCTTGGTTGGACCCTTACTGCCTAGAGGAGACTTGTAATACAAGGCTTACTTTAGGCATGTGAATAGAGGTCTAGTATTCGATGGTGTCTTCCTAATGAGGCCTCATGGAGATCTCATATATTTTCTAAATTTCACACTTGATACTTTATATTTTAGCTTTAAAACTTATGGTATTATATTTTATATCTTCATTTATGGACTTAATTAGGAATTTGTACTTATAATTTGAATACTTTATATAAATGATTGTTTTCCTTTGAATGCATGATTAAATTATATTAATGTGTGAATGTTTCATGGATATGTGTTTAACTTATGATTGGAAGAAGTAATCATTGATCGAAAGTGATGCTAACCATTTTGTAATTCAAAATGAAAATGGTGGTCTATTGTTTATGACTCAACAACCTAGATCAACTTACTTTTCGGTCAAACAACTATTCTATCTTGCACACAAGCCACCTCTATAATTCCATTTGAAGTTAATTGAAGATGACCATGCAAATCCTCATGATTGTAATTCAAAGTGCTCCAAAAATATCTTGATAATCTGGAGTTAGTTTAATTTCCCTCATTTTTCTTATTTTTCAAATAAAGAGAAGGATATATGTATCCACAATAAAAAAAAAATAGTTAAATAGTAGAAGGAGTAGATTGTATTAATTTTTTGTTTTCAGTCATTTTTCAATTTCTAGTCGAACAATTTGTACTTCACTCTTCCTTGGGCCAATTTGATGGAATAAATAAAGAAAGTTGATCATATCCTGTGTTAAGATCCATCCAGATGCAGAGCAGGGCCCACTCTATCAAAGGAAGGTGACCTTGTTTCTTATTTTGTTCATCTTGGTTCTTATTTTTAGTCAGATTACCTTCGTAGATGAATGTTAGAATAGATCTTAAGATTGGAAGTAAATTTTTATAATATTAAATCATTGTTGTGCTGATAAAATAGAATCCTTTATGTTTAAGTTAGTTAAATTCTAGTTAGTTGGATTGACAAAAAAATAGTTCATTCATCACTGATAAGTAGTATGTTCTTAATATTCTTAATGAATCATTTACAATGAAAGACTTGTTACTTGATAGATTGGATGTATATGGAATGGAATAGATTTCTTTTGAATTAGTTAGATTTCAATTTTGTTGATTAACTAGATTCTGAATTCAAGTTAAAATAGATTTTCATTTTTATGCAAATAGATTAAGTTTAGAATCCATTCCTAATGATCTGATCCAGCTTGAAGCACATCTTGTCTCTACACATTTTCTATTTTGAAATATTTTGTTTCATTTCAAAGTTAGGAGATTAAGTATAGAAACACTTCCGATAAACAAGGAACAAAGCCAAACCGTTTATGACAAAGTGGAACCACAATAGAACCCCCCAAAACCAGTCCAACTCTTATTGTAAATAGCTTTAGATACTCCCAGGTTGACAATTAAAAGATTAAATGATTATGGAATTGTGACATCGACGACCCCTATCCATCATTTTTGGCGTCGTTACTGAGGAATGATTTGGTCTTAGAAGAAAATTGAAGCCTTAAGTGTTGGTAAGAATCTTTTTGTCAGTTGATGAATAGACAAAGAGACCAACTTGGAATATTCATTAGAAGAGATTTGATACCTTCTCTGAAAGTATCTCCCCCACACTCTCCAAGTTCATCATCATCTAGAGTAGTATCCCACCACTCAGAAGAAATGGGAGACAAAGGAGGAGGAGATAGAGATGAAGAGGAAGAAGTTCATAACAAAACATTCTCTTTCCCTATTACCATTAATAGGAAGGCTAATGAACCACCTATGAAGAAATTTCACCCTCTATTTTTCCTAAATTTTGAGGGAAAAATTTGGAGGATCCTAACCAATTCTTATTTGAATTCAAGGTATTATGTCAAACTTATCATTATACATCTGATAATCAAAAGTTGAAACTATTTTGATCCACTTTTAAGGAATCAGCTTTGCATTGGTTCATGGGCTTAAATGCTAATTCCATTAACTCTTGGGAATAAATGGAAATAGTTTTCTTGGACAAATACCAAGACTATTGTTGGGTTAGGGATAGGAAAGAGAACTATTTAAAATGAAACAGTTAGAGGAAGAAAGTTTAGAGGATTATGTGGATAGATACTAGTTTGTTTTGAAAATATTTGGGAATGGGTTGGATGAAGAAATTAGTAAGTCTATTTTCCTAAAAGGAATTGATGGTGTTTCAAGATATCCTTTGAACTTGATAGGAAAAGGAGATATCAATAAACTCACTTTTGGAGAAATAGTTGAGATCTGCAAGAACTATTCTAGGACAAAGCCAAGTTATAGGAAGAAGAATAGGGGTTCCTCCTCTGATGTTTCTAAGGTCATGGGGGAAATAGAAAATTTAAAATCTGATCTCCTTATTCACCTTAATTCTCAACCTAACAAAATAATAGTTGAACCATTGGTTATATATTGTCCCAAGTGTAGAGACAAACATCCGTTAAGGGAATGTCCTCTCAATTAGGTAGATTTGTGTGATATTTGTGAGAAGAAACATTCCACTAGAAAATGTAATCTCCTTCCTGAGATTAAAAATCATTTGAAGAAACATTCTCAATCTGAACCTCTAGAAGAAGAACTCAATTATGTAGGACAAAGGCAATCTAATCATACTTTTGGAGGACAATCTAATCCTTGAGATAATCCCAATTGGAATAATCAATGGAAACCTCCTAGTTAGTGGAATCCACAACCTCATTGGAATAAAAAAATTCCTATTCCACCTCCTGCTATTCCAACACCTTAGATACCACCTTGGGGACAACCCGAATGGGCTAATCCCCAAAGGAATCATCCACAATGGCAACCTAATCAATATCAGTGGTAATCCATGAACCACAATGGCAGCCTAGTGAAAATAATCAATGGCAGAATCAAGGACCAAAAAGACCTTGGAAACAAAATCAATCATTTTTGCTTGGTCCCACATAACCTATAAATTTTGAATCAGTGAATCAACCTCAAATTCTAGCTCAACCAGTTCCCAATCCTAAGAATGTTAAACCCCAACAACTACCTTACAATGCAAATCCTAATACTTTTGGGTTAAACAATATTGATTTAAAATATATTCAGTTGAGGACTCATTTGGTTCCAACACAACCTAATGTGACTAAAGGTAAACAACAACTAGATTTGCAAAAAGACATATTACAGAGGAATGAAGACATTTCCTCTGATAAACAAGCATCATTCGTTGAACATATTCAACAAGAAATAGTGGTTGAAAAACAAACTAAGGATAAGAAGAATGATCTAGAAGATTCCCAAATTATCAAAGAGCTCAAGAAAATTAATATTGAATTCCACTTTTGAGAGCTATCTGGGATATACCAGAGATTAACCAAATAGTTAAATCTCTGTGTGTTAAAACACTTGGCAAGAAAAAGATGTCACCTCCTACCATTCAAGTGGGACGAATTTTTTTTGATGTTTTTTCAGGGAAGTTGATCTGTCAGAAGTATGGTGATCTTGGAAGTCTAGTGATCACTCTTAACATTAATGACATTGAGATTCCAAATGTTCTTATTGATTTAGCTGCTTTCATAAATGTTATTACAACTAAAACAACTGATAAATTAAGGATCACAAATGTACAACCTACAACAATCATTTTAGAATTAGCATATCAATCCATTGCCAAACCAGGGGGAGTTCTTGAAGATATCACTGTTACTATAGATACATGGGAATATCTAGTTGATTTCCTTGTTTTAAAAAGAAAACAAAGAAATTAATGCTATCCAATAATCTTGTGAAGACCATGGTTATCAATAGTTATTGCTCTCATTGATTTCAGGTTTGGAAGCATGACTATTTCTAATGGCCTTCGATAGAATGAACGATTCATTAACCCTCTAGAAAAACCTTCTTTGACACCTAAAAACCAAAGTTGTATTGATGATTTTCATTCAAAAGATGACAAGGTTAGAGAACTTGTAATGGTAACGTTGCCTAAACATGTGAAAGAATATCAAGAATGTATGGATGAGGAAGAGGGAAATCTTGAGGTTCATGATGTTATTGCTGATCAAGATCACTATCCTTTAACTAATATCATGAATCATGACTCAGATCATAACCAATTCCTCCATCAATTGTTTCCAAACCCTTGTCCTTTGAATACTTTGATTGGAGAACCATCTAATCTTCAAGATAAGACTAAATAAATCTTAGTACAAAAAGATAAACCTTTTCTCATTAATGGATCCTTGTCAACCAAGCAACATGATGATCTAAAATAAATTTTAGTGAAGAACACTGAAGAATTTGCTTGGGATTACAAGGATATGAGAGGAATCCATCTAGATATTTGTACACATCACATTTACATTAGGATGTGAGACTTGTAAGACAAATTCAAAGAAGGATTAACCCTACACTAAGAGATTTTGTGAAGTTGGAAATAGAAAAACCGCTCCAAGTGGGATGCATTTATCCTATTTCAGATAGTAAATGGGTTTCTCCACTTGTCATTGTGCCAAATAAGAAATGGTAAATGGAGAGTATCCATGGATTACAAAGAATTGAACAAGGCTACCAAGAGAGATTAATTTACACTACCTTTCATAGATCAAGTGTTGGATAATTTGTCAGGAAGCAGTTATTTCTCTTTTCTTGATGGTTTTAGTGGATATAACTAGATACAAGTAGCTCTAAAAGATCAATAAAAAACAACATTTACTTGCCCATGGGGTACTTATGCTTATAGGGTCTTACCTTTTGGACATTGTAATGCATCTGCAACTTTTCAACGTGTTGTCCTAGCTACTTTTACAAATTTAACAACAACATGTGTAGAAGTATACATGGATGATTTTATATTCCATGGAAAAACTTATGAGGAGTCTTTGGATAATATGAATAAGGTTTTGAATAGGTGCAAAGAGCATAGGTTATCATTAAACCATGAGAATAGTCTATTAATCATGACAAAATGAATTATGCTTAGACATCATGTGTCAAGAGAAGGAATCAAGGTAGATCCTAAGAAGATTGAAGTTATTCTACAAATTCAAATACCTTGAAACCAAACTAAGGTACAGAGTTTTTTAGGACATGATGGTTATTATAGACAGTTTATAGAAGGGTTTAGTAAAATTGCAAGTCCTCTGTTTAGTTATTAAAGAAAGATGCAAAATTTCTTTGGACTATAATATTTCAACAATATTTTGAGGAAATTAAACATGCTCTAACAACCTCACCTATTATAGTTGGACCATTATGGGGTGAACCCTTCCATATAAATACAAATGCATCCAATTTTGCAATCGAAGAAGTTCTTGTATAAAAGGACAAATTAGGAGTGATGCATGCCATCTATTATATAAGTAAAAACCTCAATCCAACTAAACTAAATTATACTACTACTGAAAAAGAATTCTTAGCAGTTTTTTATGCCATTAACAAATTTCAACATTATATTATTGGTTACAAAACTTTTGTGCATACATACCATGCAAATATTCAATACCTAATAATAAAGTTTTGGTGGGAGGATGCATCATTTGATGGTTATTTTTATTACAAGAATTCGATATAACAATAGTTGATAAAACAAGAAAAGATAATGTTGTGGCTGACTTTCTGTCTAGAATGGTTTTTTAGGGAAATAATGAACCAGTGGAAGATACATTTCCTTATGAGCATCTATTTTCCATATCAGTTCAATTACCCTCATTTGTTGATATTACTAATTACTCAGTAACTGGGAAATGCCCTTATTTTTCATCCAAGCAACAAAAGAGATTAATTAGAGAAAGCTCCAAACTTGAATGGATTAATGGTTTTCTATTTAAATTATGTTCAGATCATGTTATGAGGAGATGTGTGCAGGAGATAGATGTTTATGATATTTTGAGTGAATGTCATGATGATCCAAGTGCAGGACATTATTCAACAATAAGAACTATTCATAAGATTCTTGGAGCAAGTTATTTTTTGCCAACGATGACAAAAGATACAACACATTACATCAGGAATTTTGTTCAATGTCAGAGGATGGGAAGACCTGCACGCTCTACAAAAATTCCACTGTAGACTCAAGTTTCCTTAGAACCTTTTGAAAAATGGGGAATTGACTTTGTTGGTCCCATTGATCCACCATCAAGAGGAAATCATTACATTCTTGTATGTACTGATTATGTCTCTGAGTGGGCAAAAGTCAAGGCACCACCAGCTGTTAAGGAAGAAATTTTTTCAAACTTCCTATATAAGAACATTCTACAGAGGTATGGAGCACCTCAAACACTCGTATTAGATCAAGGACCACAATTCATGTCTTTGATGCTCCAGGCATTTCTACAGAGATATCAAGTGCAACATAGGAAATCATCACCATACCATCCTCAAGCAAATGGGTAGGTGGAGGTGACAAACAAAGAGTTGGAGAACATACTCACCAAGACAGTTTCATCTCGAAGGAGTGACTAGTTTGATAGATTGATAGAATTTGTTTGGGCATACAATACAACATGGAAAACAACCATAGGGTTTTCTCTGTGTGAGTTGGCTTATGGGAAGATGCTTATTCTTTCTATAGAGTTTGAGCTTGAAACATTGAGAACAACTTTAAATGTGGGTATAGACCTAACTAAAGCACAAAAGATCAGAGTGTTACAATTTAATAGATTAGATGAAATGAGAATGGAAGCTTTACATCAAACTGATATTATTCAAAATCAAAGGAAACAATGGCATGATAAAAATATCCACAATAAATAGTTTACTATAGGAGATTGGTCATTACTATTTGATTCAAGATTTTAGGAATTCAAGGGAAAATTACATACCAGATGGTTGGGACCTTATTAGATTAAGCAAGTCTTTGATAATGCAGATGTCCTGTTGATACCTATTGATAGAGAGAAGAAAACAATGCTGGTAAATGGGCATAGACTTGTTATATCATAAGCCACCATCGAAGGAAGAATTTACAACTGAACTTCACTCAACGATAGAACTTTTCACTAAGGATGATTTTTCTTCTTTTGGCAAAGTGTCTGGTCCTTAGTACTTCTTCAGTTGTATGAAATAAAGAAGGTAGATTGAAAACCAAAAATGGTGGTTTAACTTTTGAATAAAGGAAGTAAATTAAAAACCAGCAATGGCAGTCTATTTCTTGAAAAAAAAACATTTTTTCTAATCTCTTTGTCTCTTGCAGGTACAGGTTTGAAAAGATTTTGATAGCTCCCCATAAAACCAGAAAGATCCTGATCACTTCTAATTGAATCAGAAGTCAATTCTTTGATGAACCTTTGATTGAATCTTCAATATAATCTAGTTTCTAATGGCTCCTAATCACTTTTGATTAGTTTTTCTTGATATTCAAAGAAGATCTTGGGAGGAAGGCTTCTAATAACTTTGAAATATTGATGATTAATTGGAATGAAGGAATTAATGCACCATTTGAAGCTTTCAACTTCATTATTTTGCTAACTTATTTGTTGCTTGTGTAGGTATAGTTCATTTATTGCAGATTTTCATGGTTTGAGATAGCATGTGGTGAAAAGTGGGCTCCCACAAGGGTTGAGCCCAGTGTGCTACTTTCTTATTCTGTGAAAGAATTGATTGGGAAGCATTTTTGTACCATCTTGAAAATTTCAAAGCATTTGATAATCATTGAAAATCACAGAGATTATCCCAGTTGATTCTTCCATCAAAGTACACTATTCATCAACATCAAATATTATTTCACACTTGGTAGGAATTTATATGATGTTTTTGTTTTCTAAGTTGAATGCATGAATTATTTTTCATAAAGTTGTTTAAAGGGTCATATCATTATGTTTAAAAGTTGAATGAAATTTATTAATTGGTGAAAGATGAGGTGGCATTAATTGATGTTTCCAAGGTAATAATCATGAGGTGATAGTTTTAAAAACAAATTAGTCTATACATCAACATCAACATCAATGAATGAGCCACCACCACATATCGTTAGCATATTTCAAAAATTTGGTTGATGGGAGATTTCATGCATGCAAAGTGCACTCTAAGAAAACTAAACATTATGGAGAATTGAATGCATTTAATGTTTGGGTATAGAAAAAATCATGAGCCATCTCATCATCATTTTTCAAGAAAAGAAACTTGTTTTCATCTCTGATTTTGGTGTTTTATTTTTCTAGCTAAGCTTTGAAACTCTCTAAGAGGTAGCCAACCTCTATGTTTAAGAATTATCAAAGTTAGTGGCTAACTGACAAGATTCAGTCAAAGACTAAAATCTCCTACACTTCTAGCTCTAGAGGACCAAGGTGGGTCAACCTACACAATGTCTAAAAGTTAATTCAACCATATACATTGACATTGCTTTTTATAGCAGATAATTCCCAATTCAATTAAACCACAGAGAGCACTGACAAATTCAAACTTGGATAAAATCTAAGTAGATCAATACTCACTCAACAATTGAGAGGCATAATACAACATTAAACCAAAACCAAACAAAAAGGATTTAAAATGATTTTGCATTTAAATTTGTTTCTGAGATGCATAAAATTGAATAATAGATCAGTGCCAATTCTGGGCAATGGAGTCAAACACATAGAATGAATTTACCAGTAAACAAAATTCAACCACTAGATTTAAATTGCTAATGATTTGCATCAACTGTTAGTGTCTTGCACCAACAATCCCTCTCTTATTATCAATCAAATTCTCCTTATCAAATCCCATCTGCACACTTGAAATCACAATCATCTACTCAAAGCATTTTAACCATTTCTTTGAAACAAAACAATGAACAAACAAAACAATCTCATGAATTGAATTCATATGACTAAATGTGTACAAATATGGAGACAATTTGAATATATTCATGAATGTGCAAACACCTTCATGATTTTATTTGCATAAACCAGTTTTATTTGCTCATGAAATCAAAAAATTACAGCTTATAGACTCAAGAAATAACTCAGAATTTACAATTCTCTATCTACCCAGCCCCATACAAAGTTTCAGAACCCCCTACAATGAGAGAAAAAGAGAAGATATAGAAGAATGGAAGCAACTCTAAAACTGATCTAGAAATGACATTTGGAAACCTCTTCACCATTGATCAACAAAATGAAAAGCATCTCTCCTCTCTCTGCAACAAACTTTGCCTTCAATTTTCCTTTTGCAATCTGTTGTTCAATAACTGAAAATATTGTCAAGTGAGAATCTCCAATTTTACCCTATTGTGTAAAAATGCATGTTGCCCGTGAAATTTTTTTTTTTGTTCGTTACTGAAGAATTATTTTCACCCTTATGTGCGCAGCACATAATCCCCTTTATAAAGTGAATTTTCCCATGCTTTTCTTTGTTGCACTTTATTTTCTCTTCCCAAATTTAAAATATTCAACTTTAAAATAGAGTCCTTTAGATAATGAATTTTTTTTCACTTCATAAAATTCTCCCCTCGTGCCATTTATCCTACAACCCATCTTTAGCATTGCTTTTAAATAATAAATCTTTTGAATATTTTATATTTATTCCCATCAAAACACTTTCATGTGCTTTTTTATTTTTCACTATGGCTCTTTTATTTGCCCAACAATCACTTAAAATATTCCACTAAAAATATCTCCCATGCCCGTTTTCTTTTCACCTTCAATTAAAAAATTATGCCTTTGAATATTAAAGCCCCTTAAAAATTTATGGAGTACTTTACCTTTAAATTCTCCATCATTTTAAACTGTGAGGACATTTAAATATTATGCCGGGCCCTTTTAAAACTTATAGAACTCTTATCATCGACAATGTTTTAATTTTTTAAATGTTTTTCTTTTAAGGCAAATGAAATCTTCTTTTTTATAAACTTAAGTCATCGAGCACTGCACTCCAAGAAATGTGCAGGCCCACCATGAGCCACGTGGCTCAATATCACTCAGCTCAAAACCCTTTTTTTGGCCTCACCAAATTCTTGCGAGGTTGGCGATCAATGGATGGGATTTGGCTACATCGAAATCTCCTTTCTCCACTGTTGATCTCATTTAGTATCCCTAGCTTCTCCCTTACTGTGTTTGCCCGATCTTGGTTCTCAACTAATTGATCCATGGCAGCTAAGTCAATGTTGAAAATGAAAAATCCATTGAACATTTGGATAGGGGCACATTGCATTGGCCTATAGTTGAAATGGTCGATATGCTCCTGCTGCCATTATAATGACCTCCCAAGTTACAGAGGATCCCAAAAAAACTGAAAATGTCTGTGTTCCAACACTTCTACATACATCTATCGAGCCTCTTTGCATTTTCTTGTGAGTTTCTAAAGTCCATTCGAAACAAATCCATGTTGTGTATTTGCTTCACCATCTATGGCATCCCATGTGACCATATTTTTGAGATATTTTGTCCAATAGGTTGCACGCTTTCACATTTGACATAAAGTATATTGACACGGGCAATGGAAAACGCACATCTGACCAACTTGTGCACACCTTTCTCATTCTCTACACAACATTTTTGAAGCTTCTTTTTGAGGTATCAAACTGGCCCATGTAGATTGGCATGGTGGTTGTACACAAATCTAGTTGCAATATCAAATTGACCCCCTTCAACCAGTTGGTCGCGCCCCATCTACAACATCATTGTAATTGCCTGAAAGTTTCAAAAACATTTTCAACAATTTCATTTTGTGCACCATTGCATCTGCAATTTGCTTGAAAGTTACTAAAGCCTTTTGAGCAAATCATTTTTTATATATGTTGGGTGCAACTTCTTCAAACAGTTTTGATACATTTTTTTGCAACTACAAACTGTGCCCCTCCTCTGTATTTCTATTTTTATATGCCAATACATGGGGATTTCCTTCATAAATCACAAAACATTGTTCTTCCCATTTCATTCTTTGTAGTCAAGCAGGATTACACCTTATTTTGTCAATGAAAATCACTTGTCTCATCATGTACATCAAACTCTTGACACCATGAGTTTTCATTCAATGGCTCTCCCACCGTGATTTTTTTGAGGACAAAATCATGTAGCTAGCAAAAGCGCTATGTCAAGGAGTTATATTAACACTATTTGGGATGATTGAATATGTTGAATTATCAAATTCATGTCACTTCCTTTATTTCCACCTTGCTCTCTACAACCGATTCACTTATGCATCCACTTGTGTCTATTGATGTTCCACTATTCTTTGTTGTGTTACATCAGAGCTGATTTTTATTGAGGGAAAATCATTTTAGTTTGAAAATCCTAGTATCATATTTCCTCTCACTAAAATTGTTTTAATCAAAGAAGGTAATGAGACCATTGTGGAACGTGGAAATGGAACTATCAATTGCATTTGTTTGTAAGTTTATGCCTCTATTGCTTGTTTCCACCTTTTGCATCTCAATAGATTTTACTTCAGAGAATTTATAATGTGCTGAACAATTTTATGAAAACTCAGCTAAGGCTCTCAAGTGGCATAGTTGTGCTTCAACTTATTTACTTTTTAGTTTTGAAATCCACACAAAGTATTAGCTTATGTAAATGACATGATTACTTGACATTATGTAATTTTTCAAACCACTTAGTAAAATTGAGAAGTGTTAACATTATCCCATGGTTTTGAGTCAAATGCAACACCACCCTCACCATCAATCTATGAGGAATAGCTTTAATTTCCTCTACCTCATTATGCCAAATGAAGTAGACCCTCCACATACTGAGATATTCAGAAAAAAAAATTCTTGAAGAGGTTACTACAATGCATCATTTTCAATTTCATGTTGTGCAATGCATGTCGGGTCTCCATGTAGGCCCGGCTAAAAAAAAAATCATTTTCAAACAACTTTCATGCTCAAATAATTCAACACTGCCTTTTGAATGCATCAAAGATGAAATGATGAAATGGGTTTGCATTAAAATATGCTTTTTGTCCCTTTTGCAAAATGGGCAAAACTGGTCAGGTGGGCTTTGGGATCAGCTTGTAAAACTAGTCAAACGGTCTCCTGGAGCTATGAAAACTTGCATGCATGCAAACATTGGTCTAGATAATTCAATGCAAAAGACAAATCAGAGAAATCAATCACAAGGAAAAAGTAATTAACTGTCAAGTTTTCTTAATCAAACTTTCTGCAACAAACAGTTTTTTTGAACCAATAAAAACTCATCAAATTGTTATTTTGCAAAAATATCAAATCAACCCTTGGCGGGCTGCCACTGGACACAGTAGATCATTTAGGTACCCTGAGCATGTGTGCAAAAATAAGTTTCTTGAACCATCACTGATCAAAAGCTACTTAGGGTCAAAGTTGACCTCTCAGAAAGGTTTCAAGAAATGCAGATGTAAGACTAAAGAAATTGCATTTGGTTTTGATCTGTTAAAAATAGCAAATCAACTCATGAAACTTTGAAACCTGACATATGAGCTCATTTAGGTGGGAAAAATGCAAAACAACATTCATTTTGGCATGATGATCCATCGGTTGCAAAATACAAACTCAAATGGGAGGCTACTTTGCAAAGCTAGAAGTTTGCAAACAGCAAAAAAGTGTCAAAACCCTCCAGCTTCTCTTTTTGAAACCCTGACAAAACTCATAGTGGGAAGCTAAAAATTGGCATGCATATTCACATATGTCAATTGAATATGTCTGTAAGTGGGTTTGACTTGAAAATCAACAGGATTCAAATTACAAGCCTCTAAATTGGGTCACTTAGGTTGATTCATCAAGTGCATCTTTGAAAGTACAGAGGCAAAATTTTGAAATGGGCATCTCAAATTTGCAAAATTTGAGAGTGCCATCAGTGGATCCGACTGGGGATGTATGCCCCCTGTGGGCATAGAAATAATCCAGATCTCTGGGGTGTAGACCAAATACTGAGTCCATTAGGTGTCCTTAAATTGCTCCTTTATTCATTCTTTCTTTTGCAACTTCACTTGGTGACCCCAAGTCACCAAATGAAAAATGGGAATCAACTTCTACCTCTATCAAACACAATTATGATGAAAGAAATGATCTCCCTCAACTCATGCTTGCCTCTATCAAACCATAACAACATGAACAAATGCATCATTGCAAACACAAGTATCAGACTGCTTTTGTGCAAGTGACAACTTGCTTTCTGTTCAACTTTTTCATCATATGGCAGCCAAATTACATAGGCAACATCAATGCCACTCTCTTCAATTTCTGATTTTATATCAAGTGGTAACATTTGAAAATGGTGATCAAGATCGCATGAAAGCATAGTTTGATTGTACTCATTTGCCTGATTGAACATGTCGGTATCTCCTAACAAGCAATCACATTCAACATCATCGACATGTTCATAACCACAATGCATCTGAAAGTCAAGCATACTTTCAAGATGTTGATTATCATGTGGCAACAACTGATTACATTCATCATTTAAATCATTCTCAAACTGAAAATGACATTCTTCAGTATCTTGCACATTGCCACACTCTGTGAAAACTCCTTCCAGCTGACAAAACTAGCACTCACATTCTGCCTTGTGGCTGGAATTGTTAAACTCCATCTGATTAATAATTTGCATGTTAGAGGTGAAGCCATCACAAGAACTTACCAGAAGATCTTGCTCATCATGCAAACTACCTCCAATTGTATGCAAAGAGATACACTCATTTGTCCGCACACTCTGTATCTATTCTTCATCATGTTGATTTAGAGAATCATCAAGGATTTTTTATTTATCTTCATCTTTAGTTATATTATCATCTTCTAAACATAACATATCAACATCTTCAGTATCACAAGCTTGCTCAACAAGCAATTCTGGTTCAGAGACATAACCTGATTCTACTTTGAAATTGACATTAACATCCACATTAAAAGACTCATGTGTAGGCTTATTCAAATCAGCAAACATACACTTGTCCAAGTCTACATTGAAATCTTCAATACTTGGCTCATTAGATGCACAAACCTCATGGTTATCTGCCGCTTCAAGCTCATCAAAAGAGATATTTGAACTTGCATCAGTGTCCATATCTTCATATTTATCAGACAATGTATCATTACAATCAATTTTTTGTTTGTCTTCATTCACATCATCATCATCATCATCATCAACTAATTCATAATTTGAAAGAGAATAAAAAACTCATGCATCACACCTTGCATCTTGAAGGCTATCATCACTGTCAAAATCAATAGGGGCTGCACACAACAATTGAGAGTTGTCCTCATGTGCACATTTCTGATATTTTGTGGTCAGTAGATTTGAAATTTGTTCACAACTCAATAGATCATTGTGTTGATCTATTGTTTCAACCACTTCCTCTTTTTGACCTTCACTGGAATTAAATGCACTATCAAATTGTAAATTAGGATAAACCATGATATCATCATCTTCAAAGTTTGAGAACTCAATGGGCTGATCATAAACAGGATCTCCCCAATCATAAGAGATTGGACTACTAAAAACCTTGTCAAAATCATGGTCACAATCTGTCATAGAGGATAGATTGCCTATTTCTTCATTCTTATTCACTTCTGGATTGTCATAACAACAATCCACATCACTTTGCATTCCAACATCAGATTGGGTATCTTCATTAAGCTCATCACTTTCATTCTCTTGAGGATAAACACAAATGTCTTCTTTATCAAACTGAAAACCATCAATGGTTTCCTCATTGCAGCTACCTGTGGCTTGTCTTTCAAACTGAAATTCATCACATACTCTGTCACTTGCAGCTGATAAACTGATGTTCTCAAGAGTATTCTCTGAATCAGAAAATTCCTTTATCTCATCATGAAGACTTGTGTCAAAGCTACACTCAACACTTGTAAGATTGACATAATCAATTGTATCATCATATTGCTGATCACATATCTATTCTTCAAAGAGTAAATCCAACTCATATTCTTCATCATGTTCTTGGCTCAGAACGCTCAACTGCTGATTTGAAGTTAAGTATACTTCTTCTGTAAGTTGTTCATTAACAACTTCCTCATCATCTGATGATGCATTCTTCTCATCTTTTACCTTCTCAAGTCTGCAATTTTATGAAAAAATCTGATCATTTGCATTCACACCACTACTTATTTCATCAACATGTTTGCCCATAATTGAAGACAACAAATTTTGCACATATTCATTCCTCTGTTTCTCCAAATTATCCAAAACTGTGTAGGCCATCTGCATGCTCAGTATTTCAAAATATTTTAACAATGCACTAGATCCTTCTTCATAATCTTCAAAATACATATGGATATAGTCTGATGTATTAGGTTTGAAATTATTTGGGATTAGTGACAAGGAAACAACAAGTCTATGACTGAAATCAACACTTGACTCTTCATCTTGCTTCTTGATCTGCTTTAACCTCATGACAAGGTCAGATGGCATTCGTGCAAACTCTTTTCTACAAGCATCCACTAATTTATCCCAACAAATAAATGACTTCTCAGGAAGACTTAAATACCAATTCCGAACTCTTGCTTCTAGGGATCTGATAAAAAATCTCATCCACATATCCTGATCTCTGAATGAATGTTTCTCTATGAAGCTGGAATTTTTTTGAACATGTGCATCTCCTTCACATACGGTATACCCATCAAATCTAGGTATCTCCTTGTAGACTTGAGCTAACATACTTTTAGTTTTGTAATCAACCCATGACAAATCTAATTGAGCATACAATGGGTCAAAGGAATTGACAATGGGTCCAATGACTTGGAAAGTAGATATAGTATGATTGTCTCTTGACCGGACTTGTTGAAACATCTAGTGTCTTTCATCCATTTCTTTAAGTCCTCTTTCAAATACATCATTCCATTCAGGACTGAACCTAGGCTTATTAAATCTTGGGTTCTTACACTTAGGGGTATTAGATGCTTGAAGATTATTATACTTTTGACACTTCTTGACAAGCTGAATCAAAGTATTCACTGGTATAGCTACTTTACCTTGATGATCCATGGATATTACAAATTAAGGCTCACTAATTGTGCATAATTACAACCATGACCAAATGATGGACAACAGGGATAATTACTGACATAATGAAAACCTGAGCTTGAAAATTATGACAATACAAATGGATAGAAACCCTTAAGGTACATAAATACATTATAACCATCCAAACTAGTAGATATTGAGCACTAAACAAAATTCTTTCAATGGAACTGCAATTAAATTCAATGGATCCAACAAATAGGAGTGTGCAAATTCAATTTTACAATTCTTTCCCTCCGTTAGTGCTAATTCACCAAATAGGGAACCAAATTTTCTTCTAAGAAGTTCAAATATGGTTTTCATACATAATCTTCTTGAAAACCAAGTGTGAGGAATACCTGGAAAAGTTGCAGTTGCTGCAAATTGTCTTCCTGGCTGGAAAAATTTTTAGATCTGGAACTTTCTTCAAATTCTCAATAGGTTCTATTAATAGAGTCGCCACCTCTCTTCAAAGAGGACTGAACTTCAAGCATTTTGAAGTTCCTTCATGTTGTAAATTTTCTTCTGAGTTCCTTCCACCAGTAGAGCACCATAGATTATAAAACTTTCAGGTTCACTGCAACAACTTCTTCCTCTAGGGTTGAAATCCTTGACTATTTGAACTAAATTCAGAATGGAAAATCATTTGACTCTATGCAATGACTCTTAAGGCTAGATTCTGCAATCAAAATTTTCTCAAATTCTCCCTAGCAGAGTCGCCATTTTGTTGGTGTTTTATTTTTTCAGCTAAGCTTTGAAACTCTCTAAAAGGTAGCCAACCTCTATGTTTAAGAATTATCAAAGTTAGTGGCTAACTGACAAGATTCAGTCAAAGACTAAAATCTCCTACACTTCTAGCTCTATAGGGCCAAGGTGGGTCAACCTACACAATGTCTAAAAGTTAATTCAACCATATACATTGACATTGCTTTTTATAGCAGATAATTCCCAATTCAATTAAACCACAGAGAGCACTGACAAATTCAAACTTGGATAAAATCTTAGTAGATCAATACTCACTCAACAATTGAGAGGCATTACACAAAAAATCACTTAAAATATTCCACTAAAAATATCTCCCATGCCTGTTTGCTTTTCACCTTCCGTTAAAAACTTCTGCCTTTGAATATGAAAGCCCCTTAAAAATTTACGAAGCACTTTACCTTTAAAGTCTCCATCATTTCAAACTGTGAGGACATTTAAATATTATGTAGGGCTCTTTTAAAACTTTTAGAACTCTTATCATCGGCAATGTTTTAATTTTTTAAATGTTTTGCTTTTAAGGAAAATGAAAGCTTTTTTTTTAAACTTAAGTCATCGAGCACTGCACTCCAAGAAATGTGCAGGCCCACCACGAGCCACATGGCTCAATATCACTCACCTCACAACCTTTTTTTTGGCCTCACCAAATTCCTATGAGGTTGGCGATCAATGGATGGGATTTGGCTGCATCGAAATCTCCTTTCTCCACCGTTGATCTCATTGAGTTGCCCTAACTTCTCCCTTGCTATGTTTTCCCAGTCTTGGTTCTCAACTAATTGATCCATGGTGGCCAAGTCAATGTTGAAAATGAAAAATCCATTGAGCATTTGGATTGGGGCACATTGCATTGGCCTATAGTTGAAATGGTCGATATGCTCCTGTCGCCATGATAATGACCTCCCAAGTTGCAGAGGATCCCAAAAAAATTGAAAATGTTTTCATTCCAACACTTCTACATACATCTATCGAGCCTCTTTGCATTTTCTTGTGAGTTTCTAAATTCCATTCAAAACAAATCCATGTTGTGTATTTGCTTCACCGTCTATGGCATCCCATGTTACCATATTTTTGAGACATTTTGTCCAATAAGTTGCACACTTTCACATTTGGCATAAAGTATATTGACAGGGGCAATGGGAAATACACATCTGACTAACTCGTGCACACCTTTCTCATTCTGTGTGCAACATTTTTGAAGCTTCTTTTTGAGGTATCAAACCGGCCCATGTAGACTAGCGTGGTGGTTGTACACAAATCTAGTTGCAATATCAAATTGACCCCCTTCAACCAGCTAGGTGCGCCCCTTCTACAACATCATTGTAATTGCCTGAAAGTATCAAAAGCATTTTCAACAATTTCATTTTGCACACCATTGCATCTGTAATTTGCATTTCCTTGAAAGTTACTGAAGCCTTTTGGAAAAATCATTTTATGTATATGTTGGGCACAACTTCTTCAAATAGGTTTTATACATTTTTATGCCACTACAAACTACGCCCCTCCTCTGTATTTTATTTTTATATGCCAATACATGGGGATTTCCTTCATAAAGCACAAAACATTGTTCTTCCCATTTCATTCTTTGTAGTTAAGCATGATTACACCTTATTTTTTCAATGAAAATCACTTGTCTCATCATGTACATCAAACTCTTGACACCATGAGTTTTCATTCAATGGCTCTCCCACCGTGATTTTCTTGAGGACAAAATCATGTAGCTAGCTCAAGCGCTATGTCAAGGAGTTATATTAACAATATTTAGGATGATTGAATATGTTGAATTATCAAATTCATGTCACTTCCTTTATTTCCGTCTTGCTCTCTTCAGTCGAGTCATTTATGCATCCACTTGTTTCTATTGATGTTCCACTATGCTTTGTTGTGTTACATCAAAGCTGATTTTTATTGAGGGTAAATCATTTTATTTTGAAAATACTGGTATCATCTTTCCTCTCACTGAAATTGTTTTAAGCAAAAAAGGTAATGACACCATTGTGGAGCATGGCAATGTAACTACCAATTGCATTTGTTTGGAAGTTCATGCCTCTATTTCTTGTTTCCACCTTGTGCATCTCTCAATAGAGTTTACTTCAGAGAATTTATAATCTACTAAACAATTTTATGAAAACTTAGCTAAGGCTCTCAAGTGGCATAGTTGTGCTTCATCTTATTTACTTTTTAGTTTTGACATCCACACAAATTATTAGCTTATTGAAATGACATGATTACTTGACATTATGTAATTGTTCAAACCACTTTAGTAAAATTGAGAAGTGTTGACATTATCCCATGGTTTCGAGTAAAATGCAACACCACCCTCACCATCAAGCTATGAGGAATAGATTTAATTTCCTCTGCCTCATTATGCCAAATGAAGTAGACCCTCCACATACTGAGCTATTCACAAAAAATTCTTGAAGAGGTTACTACAATGCATCATTTTCAATTTCATGTTGTGCACTGCATGTCAGGTCCCCATGTAGGCCTGGCTAAAAAAAAAATCATTTTCAATTAACTTTCATGCTCAAATGATTCAACACTCCCTTTTGAATGTATCAAAGATGAAATGATGAAGTGGGGTTGCATTAAAATATGCTTTTTGTCCCTTTTGCAAAATGGGCAAAACTGGTCAGGTGGGCTTTGGAATCAGCTTGTAAAACTAGTCAAACGACCTCCTAGAGTTATCAAAACTTGCATGCATACAAACATTGGTCCAGAGAATGCAATGCAAAAGATAGATCAGATAAATAAATCATGAGGCAAAATTAATTAACTGCCAAATTTTCTTACTCAGACTTTTTGCAACAAACAGTTGTTCTAAACCAATAAAAACTCATCAAATTGTCATTTTGCAAAATATCAAATCAACCCTTGGTGGGCTATCACTGGACACAGTAGATCATTTAGGTACCCTGAGCACGCGTGAAAAAGAAAATTTCTTGAACCATCACTGATCAAAAGATACTCAGGGTGAAAGTTGACCTCTCATAAAGGTTTAAAGAAATGCAGATGTAAGACTAAAGAAATTGTTTGAAAATTTGAAACCTGACATATGAGATCATTTAGGTGGGGAGAATACAAAACAACATTCATTTTGGCATCATGATCCATCGGTTGCAAAATACAAACTCAAATGGGAGGCTACTTTGCAAAGCTGGAAGTTTGCAAACAGCAAAAAAGTGTGAAAAGCCTCTAGCTTCACTTTTTGAAACCCTTACAAATTTCATCATGGGAAGATGAAAATTGACATGCATATTCACATATGTCAATTGAATATGTCTGCAAGTGGGTTTGACTTGAAAATCAACAGGATTCAAATTACAAGCCTCTAAAGTGGGTCACTTAGGCTGATTCATCAAGTGCATCTTTGAAAGTACAGAGGCAAAATTTTGAAATGGGCATCTCAAATTTGCAAAATTTGAGAGTGCCATCGTCTGAAATATTTCCATTTCGCATATTTTCTAATCTGTTGCAGAATTTTTGAATTCTATGTCTATGAAGATGGGTTACAAGAAAATGGTTGAACCCAAAGAAGCCATTATTGATGGAGAAACAAGAAGGTGGCTACATATAGTAGGTTGGATAGACCTCATCCTCAAATATGAAGTATATGAATGGGATGTGATATAGGAATTTATAATAAATTTTCATATCAATTTTACAGTGGTGAGGGGTGAGGCCATTGAAGTTTCCACAACAGTTATTAGTGCGCTCTCTGGAATACCAACTAAGGAAGAGATTGTAAAGAGAGGCCAATATGACTTGAAGGAGCTACTTGAAATTTTTCATGTAGACCCAAAACTAGTGCCTAAATTTTAGATTTACAAAGGGAAAAATAAAGACATTGACTAAGGGACTCTCCAAGAGCCCTAGGCATCAATTATTCATTGTTTGATGAAATATTTCACATGTGAGGGCCAATACGCTACAGTCCTAGGGCCAAATCTTCGAATGTTGATTTACATTCGCCATGGTGAAGCAAAACTAGAGGTAAGGGTGAATTTACCTGCATTCCTATTTTCTCATATAAGTGATATGGTCATGAGATGCAAAGAGAAAGAAAGTAGAATCACTCATCATGGTTTACTACACTTAATTATTAAGCATCATTTCATTCAAAAAGAGAATGGAAAGGAAAAATGGAGGGAATTATTAATGCATACTAAGGGAGAAGGGTCTAGAAAGTATAAAACCCTTGTAAGAAAAACAATAAAGGTAGAAAAGGTTGAAAAGAGAGGGAAACTAAAGAAAAGGGGACAAATTGAGGAACTTGAAAAACTTGAGGAGAAGAAGAAATTAAAAAGAGGAAGGAAAAATAAAATTCAAACATCTCTTATGTAGAGCAAGGGATCTCACAATCAAAACTAACTCAAACAACTCTTTTCCAAAGTCTTAACACCTTAAATAAAGTGACTTTCTTCACAATTTGTCACTAGGCTTGTAAGGGTAGCAAATAGGGTATTTTTGACATAATTTGAAGGAAACATCTCAAGCCCACAATATAAAAACTTTTTTTGATACCCATTATGGATTTCTAAAACATACCTAAATTTTAGGGGTGGTTGTTTTAGAACAAGACCTTGAAAAACTTGCTGCTATGCTTAAAAAAAGCCAAATTAGGCTTGTTTGAGAGGCTCACAACTAGGTTTTCACAACCCCAACCTCAAACCTCCAAAAAAATGTCTCATACATTTCTCCTATGTTCTACACAAACATTTACCACCATTACAAACAAATCCTCAAGATATTTTTATCGAACTCTAACTCTTAGGCAACTTTTATGTCAAAAACATGAAGCGTTCCAACTAGGGTATCACCAAATCTTCACCAACCTGCCTCCCCTGCTCCTAAAAACACCATGAAAAAAAAAAAAAACTATCTACACCCATTCCACCAATTATTAAACCTTTTCATTGGTGGAATGGATCAACAATTCATTTTCTTTCAATCAAACCCTCACAACTAGGGTTTTTTGACTATTTTTAGTAAAAATGCTCTAATTTACTCAAAACTAAATGAAATCATATGAAACGAAAAGAAATGGAACAATGATTCAATAATACATGATTTATAACCAATGGTTGATCACTTATATTATGTACAAATCCATACAAGTTGTTGTAGCAGAAAATTAGCCTTTAAAAATGCAGAAAATAGTGTTTTTATTGATGCTCAATCTTCCAAAAAACTCTCAGAACCTTGTATTTTACCATTAAATGGATTATTTAAGAATTTTAAATCATAACCAACCATTTAAAACTTCCCTTTGAGCTTCTAACCATTCAACTTCCCCTTTTACATCAAAAATGCAAAAATTGCAAACTTGCTTTGACAATTTTTGCAACTTTTTGCAACATTAACAAAAGTGACTCACCAACCCACCTAGCAATCTAAAAGTGACTCAAACACACATTATATGGTATAAATAGACCTTATTAAAAAAGAATTGACTCAATCACTAAATCCTAACATTTAACCCCCTTTTGCATAATGAAGACTAGGTGCCCCTGCACCATACTCCTTGGGCAAAATTGACTCAAGTCCCCTTGAGGACTATGTGGCAGCAATAGATTCATGTTTGATCTTGTCCTTCTCTGACCTCCAAGTGATTTCTCCATCTGGTAAACCTTTCTAATGGACCAAAAATTGAAAATGTGCATCATCTCTTATCTTTGTGAATTCTTTGGCACCTTGGGTAGGTTCTAACTTCATAGGCTTATTTGATGGTTTCTCTTCAAATCCTTCCACATATGAGAATTTTGTGAAATATGTATCATTATCTGCAATCAGACCTCCTCCATCCTTGTAATTAACCTCATTCTTCTTCACTTTCCCTTGTAATTTCTCCTTGACCTCTTCACCTTTACCTTTCATCTCTTCCCTCTGTTGTGGTACCCCTTTAACTGTTGCTTGCTCATGCATACTAACATCTAAAATTAAAGGAATGGAGTGACCAATGCTCCCTTTTGAAAAAAATGAATGGAAAAATATTTTAACCATCCTATCAACATATGCCTTAAACCAACCTTGAAGCTGCAAAATCAATTCATCCTTGACCTTTAACTCAATATCATTTCCCTCGAAAATCAAATCATTCTTCAAGTTTGATGTCATAACATCTCCAAGTTTTGAAGTGGTTGCAAACTCTATGTTCTTGTCTTCCTCTACCATTATGGTCTCCTTCCTACCTACCATCATCACATTTTATTTCATGGTTTTCCCTTTATCCTCCTCTTTCAATGGTGTCTAGGTATAAGATACCCCATCCTTTTTTATCTCATAGGTATATCTCCTTCCATCATACATAGCATGCCAATCAAATTTCCAAGGCCTCCCTAGCAGAAAATGGCACACATCCATAGGTAGTATATCACATATAATTCTATCTTTATACCCTCCTATGTTGAACTCCACCCAAATTTTTTCATTCACCAAAACATATTGACCCTCATTCAACCAAGAAACGTTACAAGGAGTATCATGTGGTATTATAGGAAACTTAAGTTTATCCACCATCTCAATTGAAACTATTTTATGTGTACTTCCTGAATCAATTACAAATTTTCATACCTTACCCAAGCACTTGCAAGTTGTCTTGAAAATAATCTTCCTTTGTGGTGGCTCCTTTTCTATTGATTCCTTGATGAGAGTTCTTCTTACCATTAGAGATTCACCAACCTTTGGAGCAACATGTTGTGATGGATATTTTACACTCTCATTGTCATCTTCTTGCACCAATTGAGCTCTTATTTCTCCTCCATGTGAAGTAGAAGACTGTCCTTCATTAAACTCCCATGCTTGATGTCCAAACTTGTTGCATTGATAACACCTTCCTATGAATTCACTAGAGCCTCTTCCTTGACCTCCAAATCTGCCTCTAGAACCTAATCTACCTCCTCTAAATCCACCTCTTGAATCTACAACTTGCTCATTGGATTTCTTGTATCTTCTTGGTTCTCGTATGGCTACATTGGATTAGAACTTGATCCTCTTCCTCTGAAATTATTTCCTTTGCCCCTACCTTGCTTCTCTTTCCTTCTCTTCAATTTATCTTCAACCTTGATGGCCAATTGGTAACACTATTCCACCGTTCTTGCAGTGGTGAGGCTCAATTAATCTTAGAGGTTGTCTATCAACCCATTCATGTATCTTTTTACTGTCTCTTCATCATCTTGTGTATGACCTGATCTTATGCTCAACTTATAGAACTCCTCTGTATATGTTTACACATCCATCTTCTTTTGCTTGAGATTTTGAAGCCTCATAAACAATTGAATAGTGTAATTAGTAGGTAGGAACTTACTTTTGAGTTTAGCCACCATCCTATCCAAAGAGGTGAATTTTGACTTCCTTTTCTTTCTCCTTTCACTTTGTACATAATCCCACCAAAGTAAAGTGTGGCTCTTTAACTTTTTCTTGGCCAACTTCACCCTTTTATCCTCTAGCACATCTTCATAATCAAAATAGTTATCCAATGATCCTATCCAATCTAGGAGCTCTTCACTATCCATCTTTCCCCCATACACAGGTAAGTCCATTGTGATATTATGCTCATCTCCCTTGACTACTTTCAAAAGCTTTTCCATCCTCAAGTCATCAAGATCCATCTCTTCCTCAGACCCTTGGGAACTTTCCTCTTCCCCTTGTTCTTCTTCTTTTTCACTCATGTTTCCTATGAACCTACCTCTCTTCTAACTTGTTTCCAGGGCATCAAGCCTCTCCTTAAACTCTCTCATTTCTTTAGCATTCTTTTCCTTCAACTCAATCAATTCTCTGGCAATGACAATCCCTTTTGGAGGCATCTTTATGATTCCTTCAACTCAACCTTTTCCTTCTTCAGATAAGACCTATGCTCTGATACCAATTTTATATAGAGAATGGGATCTCAAAATAAAAACTAAATCAAAAAACTCTTTTCCAAATTATTAACACCTTAAATAAAGTGACTTTCTTCACAATTTGTCACTAGGCTTGTAAGGGCAGCAAATAAGGTATTTTTGACATAATTTGTAAGAAAAAACTCCAAACAATAATATAAAACTATTTTTCATACCCATTATTTATTTCTATAACATATATAAAATTTATGGGTGGTTGTTCTAGAACAATACCTTCAAAAATCTACTGCTACGCTTGAAAAAGGCCAAATTAGGCTTGTTTGAGAGGCTCACAACTAGGTTTTGACAACCCCAACCTCAAACCTCCACAAAAATGGCTCAAAAATGTCTCCTAGGTTCTTTCCAAACATTTCCCATCATTACAAACAACTCCTGAAGAGATTTTTATCGAACTCTAACTCTTAGGCAACTTTTATGTCAAAAAACATGATGCTTTCCAACTAGGGCATCAACAAATCTTCACCAACCTACCTCCCCTGCTCCTGAAAACAACATGAACACAAAAAATACCCTATATATATCCATTCAACCAATTATTAGATCTTTTCATTGGTGGAATGGGTCAAAAATTCATTTTCTTTCAATCAAACCCTCACAACTAGGGTTTTTTTACTATTTTTAGTAAAAATGCTCTTATTTACTCAAAACTAAATGATAACAGATGAAATGAAAATAAATGGAACAAGGATTAAATAATACATGATTTACAACCAATGGTTGAGCACTTCCACACCATACAAGTTGTTGTAGCAGCAAATTAGCCTTTAAAAATATAGAAAACAATGTTTTTATTGATGCTCAATCTTCCAAAAAAATATCAAAACCTTTTCTTCGACCATTACATGGATTATTTAAGAATTTTAAATCATAAAAAACCATTTACAACTTCCCTTTGAACCTCTAACCATTCAACTTCCCCTTTTACATCAAAAATGCAAAAATTGCAAAGTTGCTTTGACAATTTTTGTAACTTTTTGCAACATTAACAAAAGTGACTCACCAACCCACCTAGAAATTGAAAAGTTTCTCAAACACAAATTATATGGTATAAATAGACCTTATTACAAACAAAAATTGACTCAATCACTAAACCCTAACATTTAACCCCCTTTTGCATCATGAAGACTAGGTGCCCCTGCACTAATCTAATCATGTTATTCAAGTTTAAGAATCAGATAGTGAAAAACTTGAAAAAGGAGAAAAATATTCTCAATATCCAATACATGATTTCTCAAAGTTTTTTTAATCCTCCCCTACTAAGGAAACTTCTATTCCAATCTCCACCTTTCAAGAAGAAAGAATTGTTGAAGATGAAATTCCTAAACCATTGTCACCACTTTTTGAACAAAATGTTGAAATTCCAGAATTCCATGTGTTTGAGGGAAAAAAAAATCCTAATATTACCTACAACTCTCTAAAATAGTTAGGAGAACAAGCAGAAGAAGTATTTTTTCATAGGGAAGGGAAGCAACCCCTAAAGCAACATGAAGAGCATGAGGATAATATGAATCCAAGGGAGGAAGAAAAGAAACAAATTCAATTTTCACTCAAGTTGTCTAAATTGGAAAAGTAAATAGAAGAGAATAGAATGAAAAACATAATATTGGAGGAGAATTTAAAATAGAAGGATGAAGAAGTTAGTAATCAAAATTTTTAGATAAAACTGTGTGCAATTTTTTCTTCATCAATGTTTTAGATCAAACTCCATGATCCATCATCAGGATGATTAGTAGATAGAGAGAGAAATGGAAATTGGATAGCAGACTTAGATAGAAATAGGGGAGAGGGTGGTGTGGGACGGTTGTGAGGCACAAAATCCAAAAAGATGAAAAATTCAAAGGGAGGAGAAAAAGAAAAAGAGAAAAATGTAAAGAAGAATTATAATGAGAAGACCTAGAAAAACATCTAAATAATTAAACAAGAAGACCAAAAGAGCCCTTGAATTAAAGAAAGGAACAAAGAACTGTAGGAAGAAATCAAAAATGAGAGGAAAAAATAAAGCCAAAAATAACACAAGGATAAGAATAGATATAAAAGAGAACAAAAAGAAAAGAAAGTAGAAATAATGAGACAAATGAAAAAATAAATTTTGAAAAAGAACATAGAATTATAAATATCAATAAATGAATAATTTTTTTATAAGAAACCTAACAGGAAACAAAAATAAAAATGAATTAGAAAAGACAAATTAAGATTTAAAAAAAAAGGAAAACAAATAAAACCTCCAAGACATGAAGACACAACCAATAAGTAAAAGAAAATAAAGAAAATACAACTTGTGATAAATAAAGGCAAGATAGTAATGAAAAGAGACAAAAAATATAAATGAAAAGGAATGCAATCAAAGAAAGAAACACAATAAAATAAATCAAGAGAAGAATAAAAAAAACAAATCTAGTAAAGAATCAAAATTGAAATAAAGATAAGAAGATAAGTAATATAATTAAAAATAACAAAATAAAGCAATGAATAATAGAGAAAAAAACTAAAAAGGTAGAGCCTAAAATAATAGGAATCAACAGTAACAAATATAGAAAGGAAACAAAAAAGAAATAAAGAAGAGAAGATAATTAATAGAATTAAAAAAACAAACAAAGCAATTGAATAATAGAGAAGAAAACTAAATTCGGATAAGTCTAAAAAATAGAAGAGAGAAATAAAAAAGACATAAGCGAAAGGGAAAGTGAAGAACCAAGCAATAAAGAAATTTAAAAACAATCAAGTAAGGAAAAACGAAAAAGGAAGGAAAGACAAGCAAAAAGTAAAAAGAACCAAAAATTACAGAAGAGGGAGAGAAATTATAATAAAGGACAAATTAAATAAAGAAAGGATGAAAGGAATAAATAAGAAAGAACCTAAAATAAATAAACCAAGTAAGAAGAAAAAAGTTAAGAGAACAATAAATGAAATTAAGTAAAAATACAAGAAGAAGATAAGGGAAAGAAATAACAAAGAAAGGACAAGAAAGGGGGAGGAAAAGGAGGGAGAAAAGAAGGTAAAGCTAGTGAGGATAAGGAGGAGGGAGAGAAGGTCAGAAACCCACAAGAGCAAGGGAAGGGGAGAAAGAAAGGGCGACAAAAAGGTGGGGGAGCAAGGAACGAAAAGCAAGAGGAAAGAAAGGGGATTACGAGAGATCAGGAGAGAGGGAATTGAGGCTATTTATAAGGGGTTTCCACGAGAAACTTAGGGCCCAACCTTCATCCCGTTTAAGGTTAGAGGGGTGGTTGTTGATTTCAATGGCCTCTTTGAGTTTTCTCTTGAAGAATTTATCTTCGTTGAGTAGGATTTTTGTGTCTTCTAAGGCGATGTGACACTTCGTCTTAGAGGAGTGTTCAACTAGAGAAGATTTGGAGATACGTTCATGCCTTATGTTAGCACAATGTTCTTTGATTCGTGTGTTGATAGAACATCATGTTTCTCTAATGTAGGGGATACTGCATGAACATGACACTTTATAGACACCATATTTGAGGAAAAGATCTTGGGGGTCTTTGGGGGAAGGAATGTTATTTCTAATGGTGAATATGGGCTTGAAAGTGCAATTGATACCTTGTTTGAGGAGGATCTTAGCATTTTTTTGTGAGACACCCTCAACATAGGGGAGCGTGGCTAAAGGAAAGGAAGGGGGCGAGGGGCTAAGGGTTGGTGGGTGAGCCTAGCTTTGGCTTGGCAGATTGCCTTGTTGATCTATTTCCTTTTATAACCATTTAATGAGAAGACATGGATAAGATGGGCCAATTCTTGGTCAAGATGCTCATTATCACAAATTACGAAGACTCTATGAGCCAAGGATTTGAGGACCCCTAATTTTTGGCATGGGTGATAGTGAGAGGTGGAGTGAAGGTAAAGGTCAGTGTGGGTAGATTTTCGAAAGATAGAATGAGATAAAGAACCATCTGCTTTCTTGATGAGAAGGATATCAAGGAAGGAAAGTTGGTTGTTAGATTCAATTTCCTTGGTTAAAGATATGTGAGGAGAAATATTGTTTAAGTGGGAATGGAATGTTCTAGTTTATCAAGACCATGTGACCAAAAAATATTAGTGTCATCTACATAACGTTTCCACCACTTGGGTTTGAGGGGAAATGAATGGAGGGTGATATCTTCAAAAATTTCCATGTAGAGGTTGGCCACTATGGGAGAAAGAGGGGAGCCCATGGCAACTCCATCCACTTGTTCATAAATCACACCTTGGAAGGAAAAGAAGGTAGATCTAAGACATAACTCAACTCAGGAAGAAATTTCATAGCTTGCTTTTTGCTTGATAAGCTCAATTGAGTCATGTAAGGGGTCTTTGGTGAAGAGGGAGATAACATCAAAGCTGACCAGAATATCATTTTCATCTAGTTTCTTGTCTTTGATGAAATCAACAAAATGGGATGAGTTTTTTACAAAGGAGCTAGCTTTATCAATGAGAGGAGAGATGAGTTTGGCTAGATGGGTTGCCAAACGGTAGGTAGGAGAATTAATAGTATCAACTATGGGTCGGAGAGGGGTGCCAACTTTATGGATTTTTGGAACCCCATAGATGCGAGGGGTTACCTATTTGGAAGGGTAAAGCCATTTTTTGGTGTTATCATCAAAATATGATTCAGAAATGGTAGCTTTAACCTTTTTTAATAATTTGGAGATAGGATTAGAATCTAGGATTTTGTAGCTACTAGAATCCGATAAGAGGAGGTGCATCTTGGACAAGTAATCCCACTTGTTCATGATCACTATTGCATTGCCTTTATCAGCCTGAGAAATAACCAAGTCAGAATTGCTCATAAGGCTTTTGAAGGTGAGCAGTTCGGATCTAGGAATGTTGCGCTTGGGGGGTTTTGCATGCCTAAGGGAAACAACAAAATCTTGATGAATTTCTTCAAACACCCCATTAGGATCAAGAGATTGGACGACCTTTTTGATTTCGATGAGAAAGTTAGTGAAGGGAATTCGATGAGGGGAGATAGCATATCCCAAGCCTCTTTTTAGAAATTTAAAGGTAAGAGGACATATAAAAGTGTTAGAAAGGTTAATAACCAACTTGTTTTCCCAATCATGAACGATTTGGAGGTTTTGGTTATTTTCCTTAGATTCACTTACTAGGATAGGAGGTATGCTAGGATGCATAGGGATGAGGGGCATATGGGGGAGGTTGGAAGAATTGATGAAGGGAGAGGACTAGAGGGGGCAAGAGTCAGAGGAGGATGGTTGGTGAGCAAGGATAGAAGAAGAGGACAAGATAGAGATGTTAGATACAATGGGATCCGTCATATGATCTAGATCAGAGGGAAAACGATGAAGGGTGGCTCAAGGACTGATAGACGAACGGTTGGATCAGCTACCCCCATTCACCAAGGACTGTGGAGAAAGATAATAGATGTGAGGGCACTGAATAGAGTTAATGCTAATGTCAGAAATGTCAGAAAGAGACTTATGACAAAAGGGAAGATTCAAGATTCGATGAGGATGCGTACCTAGAGCTACAATTTGAAGACCGTTGGAGCCATGAAGTTGGTCATCGATGCAGGAATGGTTGAGGGAAAAATCTTGGCTTGAATTTTTAAGAGATGAATCAAGAACGGTGCCACGAGGATTGCAAATCCCACAATGATGGTTGGCGCTACTAAAATGGCTCGATGAGTGAGCTGAGTTGACATTCTCAATGGTTGGGTCATCATTCATAATAACTAAAGTTGCACCCATCACTATGCCATCTGAGATGAAGAAGTTTTTAAGTCTAAAACACAAGTAGAAAAGATGAAAGCATAGTTGCAACAACAAACAAAACAATTGTTAACACAATTGGAAGAAGTAAAGGAAACCTTAGGGAGAGTAACTATGCAATGTGAGTAGAAAGATAATGAGATTTTGAGATTGAAGGAGGAAATGGAAAAGAAGCAATAGGTGGCTCCTAAAGAGGAATAAATAGAATGGACTATACCTTCATTTGTTGGATTACTTTGTTTTCCTCCACCTAAGGAAAAGAAAAAGACTACAAAACTAGGATATCTTTCTCTTGTTGTAATGAAGTACAAGCAACTTAACATACAACTTTAAAATAAGGTGGAAGAAATGAATAAAGAGAAGGATGCAATAGAGAAGAGATTAATTGAAGTAGTAGATATAGAATTTTCACTTATAGCAACAAGAAAACCTTCAACAATTTATGGTTTATTCTTAAGAGAATTATTTTAAAATAAAAATTCAATCAACTAGTGCTAAAAATACCTACTAATTTTTGGACTGATAATGAATTTCTCAATTCATATTTCAATAGTCATCCAAGTATTCAAAACCAGATGTGTGAGTTCTTCCAACATGGCTTACTCATGGAAGACATAGATTATTCACTTTTAAACATTTATGTTGGAGAAATTCATATAAGGTCATTTGTATCTTTACTGCATAATCAAGTCGAATGGACCAAAATAATGGGAGAGTACAGGGAAGTGAAAAAGAGATATGGTTTATCAATGAGAGGAGAAATGTGTGATGCAATTGACTATATAAATAAATTCAGATCTGTGGCTAGATTAAATTATATTAATCCCATTTATGTTTCTAATCTATTAAAAAGTATTTCATGTTATCAAGATGTGGAAGGAACACTTCCACCATTGGATCATAATTCATGTAAGGAAAGGTTTAGTTATATTATTGATCCATTGAAAAGGAGAGAACCAATCAGCCCAAACAACATCAGGTGGAGCTTAACAAGGATCAGACATGTTATCATTTTAATAGAGAAACAACAAGAATTGTGGATTGGTATGAGATTTCGACTTCCCATCATTATTATGCCAATTCCAAAGATTAATGCCCCATAAATGATGTCTGCTAAAGTTTTGAAGTCATGGTATGACAAGCTAGAACAAAATCAGGGTTTTTCCATCAGAAGCATAACACTAGTAGAATACAGAGGTTTTTTTTACTATGCTTTGTGGATTGAGACTTTGAACAAAGACATCCTAGATGTGAAAAAGGAATAACCATGAGGACATGGTTATGAATAGGAGGGGGAGAATGATGAGGCCTCATGGAGACCTCATATATTTTCTAAATTTCACACTCGATACTTTATATTTTGGCTTTAAAAATTATGGTATTATCTTTTATATGCTTCATTTATGGAATTAATTAGGCATTTGTACTTAGAATATGAATACTTTATATAAATGATTATTTCCCTTTGAATCCATGATTAAATGATATTAATGTGTGAATGCTTCATGGATATGTGTTTAAATTATGAGTGGAAGAAGTAATCATGGATCAAAAGTGATGTTAATTATTTTGTCATTCAAAATTAAATTGGTTGTCTACTGTTTATGACTTAGTAGATTTGATCAACTTACTTATCGGTCAAACAACTATTCTATCTTGCACACAATCCAACTCTTTAGTTCCATTCGAAGTTAACTAAAGATTACCACACAAATCCTCATGATTGTAATTCAAAGTGCTCCAAAAATATCTTGATAATCTGAAGTTAGTTTAATTTCCCACATTTTTCTTGCTTTTCAAATAAACAGAAGGATATATGTATCCACACTCAAAAAAAATTAGTTAGATAGTAGAAGGAGTAGATTGTATTAGTTTTATGTTTTCAATCACTTTTTAATTTCCAGTTGAACAATTTGTGCTTCACCCTTCCTTGGGCCAATTTGATGGAATAAAGAAGGAAAGTTGATCATATCCTATGTTAAGATCCCTCCAGAGGTAGAGCAGGGCCTGCTCTACCAAAGGAAGGTGATCTTGTTACTTATTCAGTTCATCTTGATTCTTATTTTCAGTCAGATTACCTTCGTAGATGAATGCTAAAATAGATCTTAAGATGGGAAGTACATTGTTGTAATATTAAATCATTGTTGTGTTGATAAAATAGAATCCTTTCTATTTAAGTTAGTTAAATTTTAGTTAGCTATATTGACAACATAATATTTCATTCATCACTGATAAGTAGTATGTTCTTAATATTCTTAATGAATCATGCATAGAGAAAGAATTGTTAGTTGATAGATTGGATGTATATGGAATGGAATAGATTGCTTTTGAATTAGTTAGATTTCAATTATGTTTCTTAACTCGATTCTAAATTCGTTAAAATATATTTTTATTTTTATGAAAATAGATTAAGTTTAGAATCCATTCCTAATGATCTAATACAGCTTGAAGCACATCTTGTCTCTGCACATTTTTTGTTTTGAAATATTTTGTTTCATTTCAAAGTTTTAGAATAAGTTTAAGTAAAGAATAACTTAGGAGATTAAATGTAGAAACATTTCCAATAAAAAAGGAACAAATTTGAACCGCTTATGACAAAGCGAAACTACAATAGAACCCCCCAAAAACTAATCCAACTCTTACCGCAGATAGCTTTAGACACTCCCAGGTCGACAAGTAAAAGATTAAATTATTAGGAAATTGTGACAGCAATGAACCCTACCCATCACTTTCCGCCTTGTTCTCATGATATTTCTCTAAAGGATTTTATGCACGTGCAATAGTATGCCTTGTTCTTTGCTCCTCCATAGGCTAATGACAAGCAAGCTCTCACCCATGGATGTTCCCCTTCTTCATATTCTTCTAAAACTTCACATCCCTTGACAGTGTCCTTAGTTCCTCTTACTATTCCTAGCACAAGAAAATAAAAGGTGCTTGTGTTGTTGGTAAATGCAATAATATGAGTCTACTTCTAGTGGAAATTTTAGACTTTTAGAAAAAACCCAAAATTGACCAAAATGAAACGGGATCCCATTATTTACCAAATAGGATCCGATTTTGCTTCGGGAGTCTGAACCAAAAATGGGATCCCATTTTTTACAAATGAGATCCCATTTCATAAAGGCTTAAAGTTTTTAAGAAACCAAACAGGATCATGTTTCTAGAATGAGATCTCGTTTCTAAAAAAATCAATTTTTGGCTTGGTTTTTGCTATGGATTTTGGGTTGGGAAAAAGGCTTGGGGAGTTGACCCTTAGCTTTGGACTTGCTTTGACTTACAACTTGAAGGTCATGTTAGTGTTAGTAGAAAATAGTGACTTTGGACATATGTTTGAAGATGTTTTTTATAGAATTTTTTGATGAAATTAAAACCCATTATAGAAGAGATTGTGTAGATTCCAAATATGTATTTTTACAATTGGATTAAATTTTCTATTTTTCAAATTATTTTTGATGAAATAGGTCTATAAAATTGAAATATTAGGGGTTTTTTGTATTTTAATAATTTTTTATTAAAATATTTTTTAAAAAATCGATTTATACATCCACATTCTTTAGACAATTCTTTTCAATTTGAAAAAAAATCCAAAAATGATAAGTTTAGGTCATCTTATGCATAACGTACACTAGGATTTTCAAAACAAATATGGAAAATAAAAATTAACAAAAAAAATTACAAAAAAATATTGTCCACATTCTTTAGTTTGTTACAAATATTTTCCCAAAAGGATTAATAAAAATTTAATTATTTAGGTCAAAATATGGATGACATACACATGCATGGTATGGTAAAAAATAGTGACTTTTAAATAGTGGTTTTTAGACATGCCTATTGAAAATCAATTTGTATCATATAGGTAATAAAATAAATTACATATTTGGAAACTAAACTCCAAGTACTACATTTCATATTATTGGCATTTTTTAAGATTCAATCTTTAAGTGCTTCAAATTTCTAGGACAAATTAGACAAATTCTAAAAAATCAAGGAAAACACTTCCACTTTTGGCCAAAAAGTGGACTCAACTTCTTCCACACATCCTTGTGGAAGTCAAACTTGCAAGTATTTCAACTCCCTATTTTTTCCACTATCCCTCGACCCACCCTCTATGGTAAGGGGAAGCAAGAACCCAAAGTTGGATCTTCTTCTTTTGTTATTCATGCATCTCAACCTTTGAGTCTTCATCCCATTCCTCCACCTACCTCTATGGTATATAGAGGAAAGGGGCCTATTGTCAAGGTGTTTATCTCTATTTTCGTTGCCCCTTCCATCCCCCCTCATGATATTTCTCTTCCACCATCAATACATATAAAGGACACTCCTCCGGTGGAATAGGATCCCCTAGAGTCTTCCCAACCCACCCTCCCTAGTGCCCATAGTCATTGCCACAACCTTGTGTTATTGGGAAATTTAGTCATCTAAAAAAGAAACATACAAGATCATTAGATCATTTAGTAGCTTTTTATTTCATTAGATTGCTTCAAAGACACGTACTATTATTCCAAAAAGTGAAATCACACATAGTTCATTTCCCGTATTGAACCTTAGAGAAAAGTTAATGCTAATTAAACTAGTTCCAACAAAACCATTAATAGATTTACAAACATAACCAGCTACCATGAAAAATAAAAAAGATAACATGAACACACAAGATTTATGTGGGGAAAACCCTTTTGAGTAAAAAACCCCACACTCCAAAAGCCTAGATCGCTATTATATTATTTAGCAACAAAAGTACAACTACAAATAAAATTCAAGAACTAAGCCTTCACAGGAGATTTAAATCTTGTTCCATCTAGAGAGAATCCAATAGCATAAACCTATTATACCTCCCTCTCCTCTCATTGCAGAATGTTCAACATTTTATAACATTCGTTCTCAGTCGACAGGAAACGGTTCGGTTCAACTTCCAACGAGAAATTATAGTAAACAATCTAACTGTCTGCTATATCATACCATCAAAGAGACTTCATTCACACTCCCTTTGAAATCACCAAGTCACTTCGATGTTCGTAGCACTTGCCAAGCCAACCGACCAACCAATTACAACTTTCCATCTTGACACCAATCGGGTCCCACCAAGACACCCACGAGTAAGAATCAATACATCGCGTTATCGAGGAGATTCTATATCATCTCCCTCCAATATCAAGACGTCCCTTTGATATTCACTTTACCTCTCCAAGTGGTCCCCACATCCATCGTCTTATCATCTTGTCGAAGGGACTTAACCCAGGGTCCCTTCAATGTCATGAATTCCCTCCAATAGGATTCCTTTATATGCTCCATCGAACCATCGAGGAGACTCAAGACAGAGTCCCACAAAAATGATCAAATCTTGTCGATGGAACATAACACCAAAACAATCTTATTAGAGTATCGAGGAGACATGACTCTGAGTCCTGTTGATAACAACAAGTCACACCAATACCGCTTCAATCGCTAAGTCGCTAAAAATTTGAACCTCAGAACCTCTTGTCAGAGGTTATGAAGTTTTGAAAACCTACGAAACACCAACAACAAAGAGAATCTCAAAGCCGCTAAGTTGGAAGGTTATGAAACTTCAGAGCCCTGTGACTTAAGTTAGAAAAACTTGAAAGCTAGCAACTTAAGTAATAAACCATTTCTCACCAACGAGATTTCAATCAGACTAGTAACTTTATCCTGGTGATATTCAACTATATGTTTGACACTATAGAGGCCCAAACACGAGTACATTTGAGGCACCATTTCTCAACATGTGCAAGAGCATAAGTTATGTCAACGATCCTTGGACTAGAGCATGAGACCTCATAGAAGAGCGAAGGGTACCTTCCTATCTCTACCACTCTTTTTGTTGTCATCTTTGCATCTAATTTTATCTCTACTTCTATCTCTATTTTTGTTCCTAATGAATAACCCCAAGCAGGTGCAAGTGTTCATTGCTCCTTATGTGGAGCCACACTTGATATGTTCTTTACTAGATATTCCTCCTTTCCCTAAGCCCATCGACATGCCTCACACAAAGGTTGTATCTTTTGTGGCTCCTTCTCCTTTTACTTCTTCCTCTTTCACTTCTGTTGTGAGGACCCAACATCCTCTACTTAAGCTTAAGTTGGAGAATGACCTCATTTCAAACGAAGGTTGGAAAAAGTCTTCTATGACTTATTCATCCTATTTTACATAGTTGTGCACCATCCTTGTGATGGATAAGGCGCCATGTTCACCTAAGTTTATCACTACCCCTTTTTAGAGGTTGACAATTACTCTCTAGTTTCTTGTCCTGCTCTTATTCAGTCACATCAATTTACTCTAGAGAAGTGTAACTTTGAATTGTTGGAGGATATTTTGACAATGGCATCCATCATTTCTAGATCAATGACATTAATCTTGTACAAACTTGATGATGAATTCCTTGAGGGGGCTTCATCCTTGGCTCTTTCTATAGGTGATTCAAATTGAACCACTCATTGTATCCCCCTATAGGTTCATCTTACCCCCCTAAAATGATCTAGATTAGGAGCAAGATGACTTTTTGGAGGTATTTGACTAGAGTGGCACCTATTCTTTATCTTTAGATTATATTTGTGTGTTTGTTTTTGTTCCCCCATGCTTGTTTGTTAATTTTTATGCTCTCACATGGAGGACCCTTACTACACTTGTTGGTGCTTAGATATAGGTGAGAAAATTTGTCATACACTTCTTCTATTTATCCCATCATTCTTTTATCTTGTGTAATCTTTACTTTTTCACGTACATAACAATGCAAAGCATTAGGGCATTAGGGCCTCTTCTATGTTGACTCGACTTTTGATTTGTCTTTATATGCCCTTCTTCCTTTTTGACCTATTTGGGGGTTGATTATAGTTCATATACATTATACTACCTTATATATACATATATGATCAACTCTGGCCTTAAATAATCATATCCCCTTATGATCTTGATTTATATTTCTTTATTTCTTTGATTTTGTGGACTCTATGTGTTGTCCCTTGTGTGACAACATTCCATGAATACATCTCACTATGTATATCATGCCACAAAATATCTTTATCTTTCTCTTCTCCTTACAATGACATGTGGTCCTTTATCTAGCACACATAATTCTAAGGGGGGGCTATCATATATGCTTTTTTTTTCCAAAGAATTGTCTCAAAAGTATGTCTTGATGTCTTATTATCTCGTCATCTAGCTTGGGGGAAACTTGACTAGACTTGTCTTTCCTATATTTTATGTGGCTATCCTACAACATAGTTTTCAATAGCCACATGCCTATTCAATTGCCCTATTATCTCTAGCCTTGCTGGAAATACCTATCAAAATTATCTTTTATCTTATCAGATTACGTCATTTCATGTCATGTCTATGAATTTTATCATTTATATTTGTTCTTTTTTGCCTAATGTGTTTATCTACAACTAACATTTTTATGGTGAGATTGTAGTCAGCTTTGCAAGATGGAAGACTTGTGTCCTCTTCATGTCCTATCTTAGCTTCTCTATCACATATACTAGATTGAGTACATGTGTCCTCTTCATCCTAGGTATATTTTGTTCAACCTCTTTCTACTTTAGCTCACACATGTTGGAATACATATGCTCGCTAAAGTGGCAAAAAATATAATGCCAAAAATTTCACCCCATGCAATTTCACATTCCACCAAACTCCCCTTTAGCTTAATAAAAGATGATAATGCAACTCCCCCTTTCACATAGCTTTAATTTCATCCTTAAACCCTTCATTTTTTATATCAAGTGAATTTTTGTCAGGGATGCTAGCGCGAAACACATGCATCTATGTTCCACATAAACGTCCCAAAAGATTCATGATTATGTGGTCATTGGGACATTACACTTCCACTTGCTTGTGAAGTTTAATTCCTTTTTGATGGTAGACATGCTTGTAAATGCCTTCTTGCATGCTTATCCTTCATTCTTTCATTCTACACTTCCATTCTCTCTCTCTCAATTGATATTTCATTCTAGCTTGCACATTCTCATTCTTATTCTCTCCTACACCATTATTCATGCAAGTTCCATTAATCTTATATTCTACATTGATGTCTTAGCTCTCTTTTTTTTTCTAGACTGTTGTACACTCTCCTTTGACATCACAAGTTTACCAAAATGAGGGTAATCAAACTCCCTTTACATTATCTTCTTTATTTTATTATCATATTGATATTATAACATGTCTACTTTTTTAGCTTGTCAATCTATTTGTCTATTATATAATTTTTTTCTCTATCTATCTACTTGGTTGTTCGTGGAGGTGGAAAAACCAAAGTAAGGGTTTGACTGAGGTATTCCCTAAAATAGCCCCACCATTTTCCTTGTTTATATATGTGCAGACTATTCATTTGCAGTATTATAGGAGGTTGCATACCGTTGGACCTCTTGTAAGTCTAGTCCTCTCTTCTCTCTTTTTTTTTTTCTATTTAAATTAAATTCATTCATGTTAGTTTTCTTGTTATTTCTATTATTTTTAGATTAGTAAAACATTTAGATTTTAGTTATTGAATAGATAGTATACTCCTTGTTTTTTTATGAGAACATTCTTCTTTCGATCCATACGAGACCACAACATGCCACAAGGACATCCCTTTGTCATGTTGTCATCCTTGGCTGAGAGCTAGCCAACTTTATTTTGAGACCTCTAAAGTCTACCCTTTTGGTATCTAAAATCCTTTTACAAAAATCTGTCCAAAAATATGTTACAATTAAAACTCTCCTTTCTCCACCATTGTCACTTGAGCTTTGTGTTGGATATTTCTGATATGCGGTTGTCATTGATGTCAACACTATTAGCATTAATGTCTTTAAGGCTAAATATGTCGACTATATTGAGAAAATTATAATAAAATAAGTTACAGGTTGTTGGCGATGTAGTGAAGCTCAGCATGTTGGATAGTTCAGTATATTGATGGTAAGATGTTTCAGATTAAAGGGTTTGTTTTCAAGCATATCTAGTTTATCCACTAAAATTTTCAGAGGTTCGAATGAAGATTTGATCAAGTTATGAGTATATGTGTTCTAAAAGTTGTTTTGTTACTTAAATTGGTGTTCCTGAAAGAAGATGTGATTTTGGCAATCTGAGTTGATCCAAATGCTTCTATGGTGTTTCATGATACTTGTGGATGTTTCTAGATCGTGCTCTATCTATTTTTTTGGTTTTCATCGGTCGTTGTGCTCGCAATTGGTGATTTTCTTCTAGGTGTTCATGCTTTTCATGTTCATGGCTGACAAGGTGATTGTAGTGTGTTGTGGATCTTCGAGGCTAATTTCTTGAGGTGTTTCATGTTTGAGACATGTTGTTCTGGGTCCCTACTATGTTTTGGCTAATAGTGGTTGATTTTCATTGATAATTGTTTATAATTTTGGGCCGACATTTTGTACACATTTTATATTTTGTTGGGTCGACATGTAGATGATGTTATCCTTAGATGCAGATATGTTTGATTGCTTTGAGAAGATTGGTATGCAAGGTATGCAAAGAATGTGAGGTATGCGAAGTGCAATTTTTGTGTGCGAATAAAGTTCATATCTTTCGAAAGAAAAAGTAAAGTGTGAAGAAGAGTAAGAAAAAAAAATTGTTCATGTGCTTAACCGGAACTGTCATCAGGCATTATCAGATGCTATTTTCTCAATTCAAAATACCTCAGATGGATGTAATATTAATGTGATTGTAAGATAGTGTTTCTTCTTTTGGGCAGTAGGACTTTTTGTATTTGAGTAGTGATATCTAGGTAGTGTGCCTGAATGCATGTGCATTCCCCATTTTCTATACTGTTAACAGAGTATAAACTTGTGGATTAATCTCCACCATGGTTTTTTCCCCTAACAAGGTTTCCACATAAAAATCTTGGTGTTTGTGTGTTTTTGATGCGGTGATGGTTTATGATTTCATGTTTATTTATCAGATCTGAGAATAAAGTTTATTAAGTATAATTTCTATGACAATTGATTCAGCCCCCCTTTCTCAGTTGTCTTCCCTTGTGTTGCCAACAATTGGTATTAGAGTAGGTTCCTCAGAAGAATTTTAATAGATTGAGGTGATCTGGGATGGAAACATATAAGAAGGATAGCCCAATATTTGATGGAACAATTTTTTCTCCATGGAAGACTCGAATGGAGTGTCATCTAAGATGCATTGGTGAACCTTACTTGAAAATTACAAAGAATAGGTATGTTATTCCATAGAATGGTCCTTCTACTCCTGATGAGATTAAAGAAGTCGAGTACAATATCAGGGCTAAGGAGGCATTTTTGAGTGATTTGACTGATTCTAAGATGACAAATGTAATGGAGCTATAGACTACTTATGAGATCTGGAAAAATTTGGAAACCTTATATGAAGGTGATACCCATGTGAAGATTCCTAAGCTGCAAAGCTTGAAAGGGAAATATGAAACATTGAGAATGGGAGAATATGAGAACATTACTTCTTTTATGCACGATTGAATGAACTTGTGTGTAGTATTAGATGTGCTGGTGGAACTTTGGAAGAATCAGAAATTACTGCTAAGGTGCTTAGATCCTTGCCTACTGCATACAAACACAAAGCTGCTACTATTGAGGAGATCTGAACTATGACAAATGTAACCAGGGACATGTTGAATTGGTAAGCTTGTTGTTTTTGAGTTAAGTGAGTTTGGTGAATCTCCTCCTAAGACAAAATCTGCATTCAAAACTATTGTATCTGGGAAAGATAAGCAACGATATGATATGGGAGAAGTTTCTTCTAGAAAAACGTCCAAATATGAGTAGGAAATGAGAGAGATTGAAGAAGAAGAGAGAAAGCTATATGAGTTTGAAGCACTTCTTTTCAAGAGAGTAGCCAAAGGAGAAGGTAAGTATAAAGGGAAATTTCCTCTTAAATTTTTTTCTTGCAATAAGATAGGTCACTTTGCCTCAAGGTGTCTTGAAAGAGTTCCTAAGACAAGATCTAACAAGCCTAGATTCCAGGGGAAGTGTTACTTTGCTATTCATGAAGGTGTGGCAGATGATGAATTTGATAAAGGGAATGTAAGCAAGGATGCATTTTTATTTATTGCTATCAAGGAAAATGATGCAGTGCCTACTGAATTTTTATAGTTGCAAAAATGTGGAGAAAGCTCTAGCTACCAAAGTTGAATAAAAAGATGAATGGGTGATTGACAATGGTTTCTCTCATCACATGATAGGTGATAAAAGTAAATTTGTGAGTTTGGAAAAGTGTGATGGTGGTGTTGTAAGATTTGGTGATGACAAATCTAGTGTAATCTGTGGAAGAGGATCCATTTCTTTTGATGGTAAGCACAATACTGATGATGTTCTATATGTGGAAGGTTTGAAGAATAATCTATTAAGTGTCAAACAAATGGTTGACAAGGGATATAATATTCAATTCAAGGGTGGAAAGTGTAAAATATTGGGGAGTTCTAGAAATGTGATTGCATCTAGTACAAAAACAAAAGGTAATATCTTTCACCAAAGTACTGTTGGTAAAAGTTGTCTGATTGCTCAAGTTGATGAAATTTGGTTGTGGCATAGAAGATTATGTCATGTAAACTTTGACAATGTCATCAAGATAAGTTCTACTCAAGCAGTGAGAGATCTTCCTAAGTTGATAAAACCTAATAACACTATATGCAAGGAATGTTAGTTAGGGAAGCAAACTAGAGTTTCATTAAGAAGCAAATAGTATTGTTCAAATGAAGTATTGGAGCTTGTGCATACTGAATTGTGTGGTCCTTCTAGAATCATAATTTCACAAGGTGACAGGTATTTCATGTTGCTTATTGATGATTATTCTAGACTGATGTGGGTTACTTTCTTAAGGGAAAAATTTGAAGCTCTAGAGAAATTCAAGATTTTCAAGGCTATGGTTGAGACAAAGATAGGTTTGAAGATTAAATGTCTGAGATCAAATAGAGGTGGTGAATTCACTTCTGGTGAGTTTAATTATTTATGTGAAGAGCATGGAATAAAGAGATAATTATCTTCCCCACAGACCCCTCATCAAAATGGAGTTGTGGAAAGGAAGAATAGGACAATTCAAAAAGCTATTAGGACTATGATGTTGCAAGGAAATGTTCCTCATATCTACCGGAGAGAAGCTGCAAGTATTACTATTTACACTCTCAACTAGGTAAATGTCAAAGGTGATACCGGTAAGACTCCTTTTGAGCTATGGTTTGGTCATAAGCCTACTATTAGATACTTCAAAATATTTGGGAGTAAATTTTATATCAAAAGAGATGAAGATATAGGAAATTTTTATGCTAGAAGGGATGAAGGAATAATTCCTGGTTATTCCACTAAAAGTAAAGCCTACTGATGCTACAATAAGAGATTGAGGAAATTAGTTGAAAGTGCTAATGTAAAGGTTGATGAAGACACATTTAGACCATCAAAAATCTATGGATATGATTCAAATGATCAAAATGATAGTTCAGATAAAGGAAAGAAAGTTCAAATCAATCTAGTGAATCAGGAAAATCAAGAGGAAGGAACTAGTGAAAGTAGAGAAGAAAGATCACAAGAGCCTAAAGTTCAAGAGCCTAAGACTCCAAGGTATGTAAGACTAAATCATTCAGAAGATCAGATTATAGGTGATAAGAACAAAGGTTTTCAAACTAGGAGAAGAATTGCATAAGAGTACTGCTTGATTTCAAAGCCACGACCTAGTAGTGTCAATGAAGCATGCAAAGATGAACATTGGATGTAAGTTATGAAAGAAGAGTTACTACAAATTGAGAAGAATGATACACAGACTCTTTTTTTGAGACCTAAGGACAAAAATGTAATTGGAACTAAAAGGGTCTTTTGAAATAAATTGAACGAGCAAGGTGAAGTTATCAGAAACAAAGCAAGACTAGTATGTAAAGTATATTCTCAGATGGAAGGAATTGACTTTGAAGAAACTTTTTCTCTTGTTGCTAGGATTGAAGTTGTGAGACTATTTTTTGCTTATGTTGCTTACAAAAACTTAAAGGCTTATCAGATGGATGTCAAGTTAGCATTTCTAAATGGTGAACTGAATGAAGAGGTGTATATTGAGCAACCTAATGGATTTCAATTGACCAATCAGGGATATATGGTTTGTCAGTTGAAGAAAACATTGTATGGAATTAAGCAAGCCCCAAGAGCATCGTATGCCAGATTGGACAATTATTTGTCGAATCTTGGATTTAACAAAGGTATTGTTGATAGTAACTTGTATTTCAAGATCGATCATGATAAATATTTGATTGTTGAATTCTTTGTTGATGATATCATTTTTGGAGGAGATGATGGTTTGTGCATGAAGTTTGTTGATGAGATGTAGAGTGAGTTTGAGATGTCTATGATTGGAGAAATGAAATTATTTTTGGGATTGCAAATCACTCAGCTAGATAAGGGGATCTTTATATCTTAGTCCAAGTATGTGAAAGAACTGCTAAAGAAGTTTAGTATGGAATATTCAAAGCCAGTTGGTACACCTATGGTGACCGGATGTAAGTTGACTCAAAATGATGATTATCCTAAGATAAATCAGACTAGATACATATCTATTAGTGGTGGATTGCTCTATTTGACTCAAAAAAAACCTGATATCATGAATGTTGTATGCATTGTTGCTAGATTTCAAGTTGATCCTAAAGAATCTCGTGTGACAGTTGTGAAGAGGATTTTAAAGTACTTGAAGGGGACAGTTGATTTTGGTCTATGGTATCCTAAAGATGATGACCTTACTTTGAGTGCTTTTACTGATGTTGATTGGGCGGGAGATGTGGATGATAGAAAGAGTGCTATTGATGGTACATTTTTCTTGGAAAAGAAGTTGATTTCATGGTTAAGTAAGAAGCAGAATGCCATTTATTTATCTACTGCAAAGGCAAAATACATTGTTGTTTCTAACAATTGTACTCAAGTATTGTGGATGAAGTAGATTTTGAAAGATATCAGAGTTGTGTATGATGAACCTATTGCTATATTATGTGATAATTCAAGTGATATTAACATTTCTAAGAATCTAGTGTTGCATTCAAAAACCAAGTATATATCTACCAAGTTTCACTTTTTGAGAGACAAGGTGAGTGAAAAGGAAGTCAAATTGGATTATGTGCCTACTAAGGAACAAATTGCAAATATCTTTACCAATATTTTGCCTAAGGATACTTTTGAGTATCTCAGAGGGAAGCTAGGGGTTATTACCCCTCCTAATTAGAATTAAGATGCAATGGCTTGCATCAGTCTGTGTATTTCATGGTCATATCTTGTGATTTGGATTGATATTGTGGTGGTTGCTACTTAGGGGGAGTATTCAGATGTTCATATATGTAGTTCAGAGCTTGTGTGGAGAAAGATAATATGTATCTTTGTCATTGATGTCAAAGGGGGAGAAGAGTCTTGTGAAAATTTGAGAAAGAGTTAAGGAGAAAAGAGTCAAAATCTAAGGGGGAGAAAGTGCTAAGAGCAAGTTGTGTTGATGGTGTTTTTCACATCATGTGTTGCCATCAATGCCAAAGGGGGAGATTGTTGGATATTTCTGATATGTGGTTTTCATTGATGTCAACACTATTAGCATTAATGTATTTAAGGTTGCATATGTCGAGGATATTGAGAAAAATTGTAATAAAATAAGTTGCAGGTTGTTGGTGATGTAGTGAAGCTCAGTATGTTGGATAGTTTAGTATATTGATGGTGATAAGTTGTGGATTAAAGGTTTTTTTTCAGGTATATCTAGTTTATCCACCAAAATTTTTAGAGGTTCACATGAAGATTCAATCAAGTTATGAATATTTGTGTTCTGACAGTTGTTTTGTTACTTCAGTTGGTGTTCCTAAAAGAAGATGTTTCGATTCTGGTAATCTAAGTTGTTGTGAATGCTTCTATGGTGTTTCATGATACTTGTGGATGTTTCTAGATTGTTCTCTATCTGTGTTGTTGGTTAGCATTGGTCGTTGTGCTTGCGATTGGTGATTTTCTTTCGAGTGTTCATGTTTTTCATGTTCATGGCCGACAGGGTGATTGTAGCATGTTGTGGATCTTTGAGGCTAATTGATTGAGGTGTTTCATGTTCGTGACATGTTTTTTTGGGTCCCTACTATGTTTTGGCTGACATTGGTTGATTCAAATTGATAATTGTTTATTATTTGGGCCGACAATTTGTACACATTTTATATTTTGTTGGGCTTACATGTAGATAATGGTATCCTTAGATGCGGATATATATGTTCAATTTCTTTTAGGATATTGGTATGCAAGGTATGTGAAGAATGTGAGGTATGTGAAGTGCAAGTGTTGTGTGTGAATAAATTTTAGATCTTTCGAAAGAAGAATTAAAGAGTGAAGAAGAGTGAGTAGCATAAAGTGTTCATGTTCTTAACCAGAACTATAATCAAGCATTAGCAGATGCTATTTTCTCAGTTCAAAATACCTCAAATGGATGTAATCTGAATGTGACTGTAAGATAGTGTGTCTTCCTTTGGGCAGTAAGCCTTTTTGTATTTGAGCAGTGAGCTCTAGGAAGTGTTCCTGAATGCATGTGTATTCCTCATTTTCTATACTTTTAACAGAGTATAAACTTGTGGATTAATATCCATCATGGTTTTTCCCCTAACAGGGTTTCCATGTAAAAATATTGGTGTTATGTATGTTTTTGATGTGGTGTTGGTTTATTCTTTCATGTTTATTTATCAAATCTGAGAATAAATTAAATTAAGTATAATTTATGTGACAAATGATTCGACCCCCCTCTCAGTTGTCTACTCTTGTGTTTCCAACACTTTTCCCATGAGGTTGTAAAGGAGCACTCTCTATTTGAGGAGGTAGATGGGTGTTAATTTTCCCTCACTACAAAAGGACAACAAAAGAATGAAGAATAAATTATAAAACACATGCAGGCTCAAGGAGAACATAAAATATGGCATGATGGACCCAAATGATGGCTCAGCGTGGTTTTTCCCTCATTGGTTTTTCCATGTAAATTTGGTGTTAGTATGTTTGTGTGATGGTTTTTAGTTTTTGCACTTGCACTTAATGTTTAATCATTTTAGCAATGTTAAGGATTTGTGATTGATCTAAGTTCTAGTGAATTATTTAAAATTTTAGATTTTCTACAATTGATTCACCCCCCCTCTTAGTTTTCTTGTTCAACAATTGGTATCAGAGCTTTGTTCCTTGGAGAAGAGCTTAACTTCTTAAGGAAGGTCTAGGATGGATGGAAAAGTTACTCATGATTATCTGAGGTTCAATGAAACTAATTATGCTATCTAGAAAATACTAATGGAATAATATCTGGAGTATTGTGGATATGATGTGGAGAAATCTTACAAGAAGACTTGCACTCCTCCTACTAATGGTCTAAGTATGGCTGATGAGATCAAGGAACATGAAGTGAGCAATAAGGTGAAGTACATTTTGATGAACATTCATGTACACTCTGAGTTGATTAAAGTTCAGAATCTGAAGACTACTAAGGAAGTCTAGGATGCTTTGGAAAAGGCACATGAAGGAAATGAAAGGGTCAAAGAGGCAAAGTTGCAAAATTTGGAGACATAGATTGAGCTTTTACATATTCTTGAAGATGAGAATGTTAAAGCTTATGTACTGAGATTTGATGAGGTAGTAGCTGGAATGTGAGGACTTCGTGCTAAAATAGATGAATCCGGGATTGTAAAGAAGATTATTATAACTCTCCCTAATAAAAATGAAAAGGTATGTTCTATTGAAGAACATATAGATTACAAGACTTACACTAAAGATCAGTTGTTGGGAACCCTGACATCTTATGAGATGAGAAAGCCAAATTTGAGAAATGGATGCAACTCAGAGACTGCTTTTAAGGACACAAAAGCTGAAGATCTCGATGAAGAAAATCTTGATGAAGTGGAAGCTAAATTTGTGAGAAGGGTGAAGAAAGGCTCTAGAAAGTATGAAGGTAAGTTACCCTTTAAATTTTTTAGTTGTGGAGGAATAAGAAATTATGCTTTGAGGTGTCCGAAAAGAGCTAAGAGGAATGAACAAAGATTTGAGAAAGAAAAGAAAGGTAAGAAGATCAACATAGCATATTATGTGAATGAGGATGCTAGTATATCTAATGAGGAATTTGATTATGGAGATCCTTATGACAATGAATTCTTGTTCTTGGCTATAAAAGATGAACATGTACTTCTCCTAATTCTAAAATATAGGTGAAGGAATTCCCTCTAGAGAAGGAGAAAAATGAAGGTACTGTAATCTTTTCCCTACATGATAAACAAGAAAAGAACTATTGGGTTGTTGATAGTGGTTTTTCAAATCATGACTGGTGATAAGAGTAAGTTTCTTAAACTTGAAAATTATGATGAAGTCTTAGTTATGTTTGGAGATGATATTGGTGCTAAGATTTGTGGGATAGGTTCAGTAAGTTTTGATGGAAAGAATAATACTGATGATGTCTATTATGTTAAGGGTTTAAGACATAATCTCTTGAGTGTTGGATAAATGTGCAACAAAGGATATAATCTTATATTTAAGGATGAAATATGTGAGATCAAGAAAGATTCCTAAATAGTGATTGTAGTAAAGAAATCTGCAGGAAATATCTATCAACTTAAGGGTGTTGATGGATGATTTTTTATGACTTAGATTAATGACAGTTGGTTGTGGTATCAAAGAATGTGGCATATGAATTTTGAGAACTTGGTAAGGATTGGTGTAGTTCAGGCTATGAGAGATTTACCAAGGATTACAAATCCTGTTAAAGCTGTTTTTAGGAATTGTTAGTTTGGAAAGCAATCAAGAAGCCATTATAGATCAAAGGAACAATATACTATTGGACTACTAGATTCAATTCATACAAATCTCTATGGTCCTACAAGAGCAAGAAGTCTACAAGGTGAAAGGTACTTTATGCTTTTGATTGATGATTACTCTATATATACATGGTTTACATTTCTTAGAGAGAATTTTGATGAATTAGATAGATTCAAGACATTTAAAGCTATGGTTGAGAATGAAGTTAATTTGAGGATAAAATGCTTAAGATCTGACAGAGGTGGTGAATTCATCTCCCATGAGTTTAATATTTTTTGTGAAGTGTATGGAATAAAAATATTGTTATCTGCTACAAAAAATTCTCAACATAATAGAGTTGTTGAAAGAAAGAATAGAACAATTTAAGAGTCCGCTAAATCAATTATTACTGAGGCTGGTTTACCGAAATTTTACTCGAGAGAATCTATTCATACTATTGTTTATGTATTCAATTGAGTTCAAGCAAGAGAAAATAGTTCAAAGACCCCCTTATGAGCTATGGTGTGGAAGAATTCCAACTGTTAAGTATTTCAAGTTATTTGGAAGAAAATTTTATATCAGACAAGATGAATAAACATTAGGAAAGTTTGATGCAAGAAGTGATGAAGTTATTTTTCTTCAATGTTCCACTAAAACAAAAGCTTACAAATGTTTCAATAAAATACTAAGGAAGATTGTAGAAAGTACAAATATCAAGGTTAATGAAGCAATGAAGAATTCAATTAATGTTGATTGATATGTATCTGATAAACCTAATTATGTAAGGGTTGAAGAAATTGTGGAAGAATAGGAAAAGGATGAGCAAGAGAAGTAGAATGAAGAAAGTGAAGAAGAAGCTCTAGTGATGGCCCCTAAGACCCCTAGATATGTGTAGAAGAATCATTCAAAAATTCAAATCATTGGAGATAAAATAAAAGGAGTATTGACAAGAAGCAGAGTTGTTGCTGGTGAGGTAAACATATGTTTACTTTCTGAGATTGAACCAAATACTGTAAGTGAATAATGTAAATATTAATATTGGATTGAAGATATGAAAGAAGAACTTATGCAAATTGAGAATAATCAAACCTGGGAATTGGTCCTAAGATCGGAAGATAAAACATTATTGGATCAAAGTGGGTATTCAAAAATAAGCTGAATGAGAATGGAGAAATGGTCAAAAACAAAGAAAGGATTGTGTGTAAGGGTTACTCACAAGTAGAATGCATAGATTTTTAGGGTACTTTTTCTCTGGTGGAAAGAATGGAAGCTATTAGGATGTTCTTAGCATTTTTTTCTCATAATTATTTCAAGGTCTATCAAATGGATATCAAGTCTGCATTTTTGAATGGTGAGCTAGAAGAAGAGGTCTACATGGAACAACCAAAAGGATTTCAGTTGTCAGATCAAGCAAATATGGTTTGCAGATTGAAGAAAGATTTATATGGATTGAAGCAAGCTCCTAGAGCTTGGTATGCAAGGTTATAAAGGTACTTGTTTCATCAAGGTTTCAACAAAAGTACGATAGATAGTAATCTATAATTAAAAATTAAAAATGAAAAAATATTGATTGTGGTTGTGTATGTTCATGACATTGTTTTTTAAGGAAATGAAACTATGTGTAAGATGTTTGTGGAAGAAATGAAAAAATAATTTGAGATGCCTATGTTTGGAGAGATGAATTTCTTTCTTGAGCTACAAATTAATCAAATAGAGAAAGGAATTTTTATTTCACAATCTAAGTATGTGAAAGAGATGTTGAAGAAGTTTGGGATGGATGGTTCCAAACCAGTATGCACTCCTATGGTGAGTAGTTGCAAATTAGGTAAAGATTATGATTCACCTAAGGCTGATAAGAGAAAATATAGATCTATGATTGGTGGACTATTGTATTTGACTGCTACTAGATCAGATAACATGCATGTTGTCTATCTTATGGCTAGATTTCAAGAATATCCTAAGGAAACACATATTGATGATGCATCTTGTTGTACACAAGTTTTATGGATGAAAAAAATATTGAAAGATATCACAATAGTATATGATGAACCTAGTTCTATCTTTTGTGATAACATGCGTGCAATTAACATTTCAAAGAATCTAGTGATGCACTCGAGGGAAAATCATATATCTATCAAGTATAATTTCTTGAGAGTGAAGGTTGTGGAGAATGAAGTAAATATTGAGTATGTCCCTACAAAGGATCAGATTGCTAATATATTTATGAAGGCTCATCCTAAAGATATTTTTGAGTATCTCTGGAAGAATTTAGGGGTTATTGCCCCTCCTTTCTTGAACTAGATGAATATCGAGATGCATCATTCTAGTGGGTCTATGGATCCATCTTTCTTCTAGACTAATTTTTTGGTGGCTATCGCTCACAAAGAGCAGGTAGTGTCATGTGTTGTCATTGTATGAGTATTCTATTTTTAATGTCAAAGGGGAAATCAATGTAAAATATCTTTTTCTTTTGTCATTGATGTCAAAGGGGGAGAGAAATAATGCAAAAAAGAGAAGAGCATCATGTGAAAAATATTATCTATTAAGGGGGATAAATAGAAATAAAAATCATGAGAAGTATGTTAAGAGCTAGTATGTTGTCTTTGATGGTTTTTCACATCATGTGTTGCCATAAATGAAAAAGGGGGAGATTGTTGCAAGAATGAAGGTGTTGTCATTCATGTCAACTGGTCAATTGGTTATCAACTATTTTTTGTCATTATTAATGTCATGGATGTAGGTTATTAGCTGTATATGTCGAGGATATTGAGAAAATTGTAATGAAGGTTGCAGGTGTTTAGTGGTTCCTCCCGATTTTTCTCTGGGATTTAATCCTATGTTTGTGTGGTTCAGATATGTTGATCATGGTTGTTGGAAGCTACTATATCTAAATTTTTGTCTTTTGATTCATTGTATAGTGTGAGTTATATTCACCAATTGTGAACTGTGGTTTTCTATGTATCTAGCTGAGGTCTAGAAGAAATGTTGTTGATTCAAATTTATTTTTGGTTAAGTCTTGTGACTTGTGGTTCTAGAGTTAAGTTGTTATGATTATGTTGAAGAAATTTTTGGTGTTTGGAAGGATTTGATCATGCTAAGAGTTGCATGTGCTTAATTTTTCTATGTGTTTTACACTAGTTTGGCTGACCTTCTGTTGAACACTACCTTAGAAGTTGATGAAGCGTGTCAGTACCTATTTGGATCATCATCAAGAATATGTTTGGGTCACTCTCATTCTAATTCCACCCTAGGATGTTTTTGCATTGACCTAATTTGAATTTAATGATGCATTGCCGACTTTGGATATGTTTCAAAGTTGAAGAGGTATACATACAAGATGAGCAAGTGATGAAATATGTACAAGAGATAAGTGCAAAGAAATAGAGTAGATAGATGTGAATTAGATGTGAATCAGTGTTTGTGTGTGTGTGTGTGATGTGAGTGTGGTAGATCAGTGTGAAGTCAAAATGTTGAGCTTCCATATGTAGTGAGTTGAAGGTGTACTCTATCATTCATGCATGTCTACAAGTGGTTGAATAAATTGTGGTGGAAATATTTGTTGCATTGAGATTATCTTCTCTATGTAACATATCTCTTCTATCTTCTTTGTATCTCAGTGGTATTGATCCCTCTAGGTGGTTAACCTTGTTGGACAATGATTCTTGATCCAGACAATGATTTCTTGTTTTGGCAGTGAGCCTTTTTTCTTAGGAAATGAGCCTTTGTAATCGGTTTTGATATTCTCTATAGTGTGAATTAATCCTCACCATGGTTTTTTCCTCATTGGGTTTTCCACATAAATCTGTTGTTACTATGTTTGTGTGATGGTTTTTAGTTTTTTCACTTGCACTTAATGTTTAATCATTTTAGCAGCATTAAGGATTTGTGATTGAACTAAGTTCTGGTGAATTATTTAAAAGTTTAAATTTTCTACAACTTATTCACCCCCCTTCTCAGTTGTCTTGTTCAAAAATTCTCCATTTCAATGATCCATGATTCCACTCTGTCTCTTATGGATTTTCCATCAAAATTTGGTGGAGCCACCCTTTTCAATTCCTTACCAAGCTCTTCCTTGATTCTAGCTCAGTTATTTACATCAGTTCCCTTGTGGCTTCTCCTCATTCCTCTGATTATGACTATCTCACATTCCTCAAAATTATCCTTCCAAACGGTCCATTCAATTTTACTTTTGGTTTAGGAGGTCAAGGATCCTATCTAGCCTTTCATTCTGACCTTCATTTTGACCACCACTCTGACCTCCATTCTAGGTGGTTACCATGATGGTTCTCGTTCAACTTGCATCACAACTCATGTTTAGTGTAACTCACAAGTTTTCTATATTTAACCATTCAAGCACATAATATTAATTTATTATGACATACAATGTTGAAAATATATTCTTGTGCATTCATAACAAGAGTAAGTCATCCAAGCTCGTAATTTGAACACAAGAAATGCTTTCTTTTATAATAATATCTTATTACAAAGATCCCGATTACAAAAATTTCCCTCCTTACTAGCAAGGCTATTCATTATAAAATGAAGGAAAATCCTCTAGGTCCTTATTAGAGTCCATTACAATGTTTATAGATGAGGTAGGATGTGCATGAAGGCACTCCTTTTCCTCTCTAGTCAGAATGGGTGCATTGGGTCCACACCCTAAAGGCCAATCTCAAATTGCCGAAGGTTTCTTAGTTTTTACAGGGTACTTAGACTCTTCAATTTTCTTGCCCCTCTCTAAATTGAGTCATGTGAGGGAATGTGCCAAGGTCTCATCATTGGGAATATCAAGTTGGACTTCAAGCATTGGGTTTTCTTCAACCACTCTCTTTTTCTTTATCCTAACGGTTTTCCACTTCTTCTTCCCTGACCTTGACCTCCACATACCTCCATTCATTTCAATTTCATTAAAATTGAAATTGAATTAAAGTTCAACTAACCCTAACTTTAACCACCATTGGCTCATAGGCCTAGAGTTGAACCCTAAGCTCTAATACCAAATCTAATGTTTCAAACATAATTAACACAAAATAAATAAATAACATTATGAATAATAAAATTAAAGACATAGTTAATTAGCTATTTTCCATCATAGCATCTCATATCAAAATAATATTTAATATTCATTTCCAAATGTAAATTTTACAACTACAAGGTTTAGCTTGGGCTAACTTGCCTCTTAGTCAACTTAATTTACATCATGAAATACATAGTACAATAAGAAAAAATATGGGATTCCATGTGATCCTCTTCAACTCTCGTCACATTTGATGAATGAGAACATGGTGTAGGTGCTTATCTACCCAACCAAGAATCTACAATTCCCTATTATTCTTCCTAACACGAATAATTCCCAACTCTACATGGAATACATAGCATAAGATTGTTGAATAGTCCAGATAATTGAGAGGGGGGTGAATCAGTTATCACAAAACAATTCTCCTTTTTTACTTAATCTGGAGCTATCTTAAACCAATCATATATTAATTAAAACAATATGAATATGCAAGCAATAAACAACACCATGCATGATGAACACCAAAATTTACATGGAAATTCAAGATGGGAAAAAACACAGAGAATGCTAATTTTCATTTCTAAATCACTAGTTAAGGTGATTTTTACAAGGGCTCACTACCAAAATTCTTATTGCAGGTAAGGCTTACTTCCAGTGGACTCACTTCCCGATTAAATCAAAAATAACTGATTAAAAAATAGACAAAAATGTGAACTAATGAAGTTGCATCTACATAACATAACACAACACCACATAACACTGAGATTTTTATCGTGGAAACCCAAGATGGGAAAAACCACAAAGAGGGTTAACTCTCAAGTATTAAGTAACTGGTTACAAAATACATAGGTGGCTCACTTCTGGGTTGGATCACTACTGGGTGGCTCACTATCGGTTGGCTCACTACCCAAGATACAAAAACTAGCTATTATACCTAAGAAACGACTTACTGTCAAAGTATATGTTATAAAACTGAACTATTATAATTGCATCTTCATATGCATGAATACAGTTCTCACTGAAGCACAAGGTTCTTTTGTACAAACATTACACTAGGATACTATAGCACATATATCAGTTCACAATATAATATCAATAGATCTCTATCATACATCACATATCATACAACTATATAATATACCACTTCATATATGTATATATATCGCATTTTCCTTTCCACTAGTCAGCTTGCATGAGAGATAGAGTCGGGTGAGCACATTACACAAATTGTTGGAGATGTCGGCATAGATGAAAAAGGAATATCCCACACTATACCAAATAGGTCTGGACCAAAAAAACATTGTTACAACATTGCATAGACCAAAACTTGTGTCGATAGCATCATTGTCGGATCAAGGGATAAGCCAAAGGTAAGAACACCATAGATATGAGTACCAGACCGAAAAATGACATCAAAGACAAATATCAACAATCTCCCCCTTTGTCATTGATGACCAAAAAAAAAAAATGAAATATCAAAGACTTCAAAAACAAAATCCAAAACTCCCCCTAAGATGACTATCTCTATTTTTTTGTTGTTTTTCAAAAAAAAATCTTTTCCTTTATGTTTCTCCCCCTTTTGAAATCAATGAACAAGGGGTGTAAGGTGAAAACATTAGGATGCACTTGATGCGCCACCAGAGAAATACTTCTTTATTTTCTAAATATGGGCGACCCACTTACCCTTATTATCATTCCATTGTAAAATTGCTTCAATTACAAGTTGTGTATGAACTTGAATGGATGCAAGTAGAGATTCTCCATCTTTGATGGAGAAAGGATCAGAGAGAGTTTCCAATTTTCCTTCAGGAGGGCACACTTTTTCAGTGAAATGTTGTCTACACACATCTCTTGGAGATTTTGTAAGTGAAAAATGATGTTGTCCCATCGCTATTGCAATTCGAAGTAATTTTTGTGCAATTCCTCAATTGATAATCTCCCAGATCTGAGCAAATCTTTAGATAACTTAAAGGAATAGTATGTCTACTTGATTGTTGACTCAATTGTGTCAAGCCCTTTTTGATGATGGTTGTGGCATCCGACCACTGTAGGCTATACAAATAAAAATAATTGCATTCCTCAAGAAGGTCTTGACCTTTCTTGATTAGTTGATGATGATTGGAGGAGGAATTTGCACATCAATCTTGTAATTCCTGCAAGAGCTTATTCCTTTCGGCTTCCTTTTCCCTATGCAGCTTTTCATTCATATAGGCAAAGAAGTCCTTCACAAAATTAATGAGTGTTCTACATTTATCTATATTTCTTCCAGATTGATCTATATTACATTCAAGAATAATACTTTAGAGAGCAGCAATAGTCTCTTCAATCAAATTATGTTTTTCTTCTAACTCCTTAAACATATCAATTTTGGCTATAGCTTGAATGGACTCATCGATTTGAATTTTTTGAAAAGGATTAATCTTCTCAAAGTCAAGAATTATCTTGGAAGAGGTGATAGGTCAGAACATAAGTGATGAAATGAGTAAGTTATTCAAAGTTTCATTGGATCAGGTACTAGTGGATCTGCCAGCAATTTCTTCTCTTTTCTCAGTTGTCCTTGCTACCAGTTCTTCACCTTTTTCCTACTCAGTGTTCTTTTCCTACTTTTTGGTATCAATTTCCTCTACAATTATCTCTTCTCATTTTCTTCTAGTTTCCTCTTCTTCCTTTTCAATTCTCTCTTCTTCTCTTTCAACTTCTTTTCTTGTTCTTATTTTGCATTCACCAAAGAAAAATCTTTATCCAGAGAATGAGTGTGTTCAATTTCTGGAGGATTCATATCAATATTGTATACTTCTACATCAATGTATTTTGGTACAAGATTTGTGATGTTTTCAGTATCCAATTCCTCATGAGAGCATGTGGGGGTAGTAGATGATGGAGCGGAGCCATCATCGGATATCATCCCAAGTTTTCCTAACATGCTTCTAAGCCTACCAATGATATATGTTTTCAATTCATTTGCAACTTCTTTGTTCTCTATAAGAGTATTTTCCCTTTCCTTTGTCCTCAACATTGACTAAATGAGTTCCTTAAAAATTTCTAAGTCTTCCTCTTTTATTATTTTAGAAACAATAGAGGTAGCTTCATTGACGATGTCCTTATCTATTTTCCTAGCATTTTCTCAGATTAAGTTTAGACCAATCCAGAGACTATCAGGAATATCCTCTTTGAAATTATCTATATTTCCATCTAGTCTTGCATAGTTTTGAACAAATACCTATGTTATGTTTTATTTTCCCTTGGAAGTAACAAAATTATTTAAATCACCAACCTCTTTAAATTTTCCTTATACAAGTAGTTAAAATAATGTATCTACATCAGGAGGATCATGAGTTACCTCTTTGGATTTCTTCTCCTAAAAATTAATTTGGAACTCGTTTGGGTCTAATTCTACTTCAGATTCTACATCAACAAGATTAGCCTTAGTTTCTTTCACTTCTTTCGCCTTCTTGCTTGAAGTAGGTAGAGGAAGACCTTTCTTCCTCTTACCAAATGGACTCTCCATTTCTACCTAAGGTTCAACTACTTTTGTGAAGGTATTGGATGAGCTACTAGTTGTACTCTGAGTAATTCTTTTGAGTGTCACAAGACCTTCTTTTTGTCATACCCTCTTTTTCCCTAATCTCTTTCAGAGTCTTCTGTATTTTCTTATTGATTTCCTTTGAGATCTAATCTTTCTAGAATTCTTTGGACGTTTCTTATGTCATGACAAACCTCTTCTGAGAGGTGTCTACCAGACTCTCTAACAAAACTTTTGCAAGTTTTTCTACATGTTCTTCTGACACTTCATACCCTAATTTGGGTATCTGCTTGGTTCTCTATACAACATCTTCCATTACACATTTGTTAACCGTGAATATGAATGTGATATCATCCTTATATTTGGTGACTACAGATTTAGGGATTCTCTCTTGGTTGTGCATCTTATACTGTAATAAAAAGAAAAATGAAGTAAATGTCATTTCTTGTGCAGTAGTGTCAGCATACCTTCTCATTCGCTCAACAATTTGGTGAGCAATTGGTTCTTCAGATGACCACACTACCAGACCAAGACCAAGTATCTCATCCATGAATTAGAATAGCAAACAAAGTGCAAGGTTTCCAAACCAGAATATGACCTTCTTCTTACTTCATTTGCATTGATTCAAGTTCTCAAGGAATTGCTCTCTGATGAGCTCACATAGGTTGTAGTCCACTCCATTAACCACCATATCATATGCAGTGTAGACCGCAGTAGCAGAGATGGACTTATCACTATTGAAGTAGTAGATTATATTTCCAATAACCTGGGTAGCATATTTCACAACTATATTTGAAACTGTATGAATTGCAAGAGACCTACCATCAAAAATGACCTGAGTTAGGTTTTCAACCTCCTTGTTTTTTACTACCTTTGGTGTCAAAAGAATGCTAGTGTCATTCAACCCAGTAACAACCTTCATTACTTCTTTGGTGATCATATGAGCTTCATCTAACCATAGGAATGTTTCATGGAACCTGCTCATAGCCATTCGTATCCATTTATCATCAAAGCAAAAACATAGGAAATCATTCCAGACATACAACTTATTTTCAACCAGAACCCTATATTCAGGTTTGACATTGAAGTCATCACCAGTGATCTCATTTATCCACACATTAAGTAATCTGTTGTGATTAAAATCTTTGAGCTTTGAATGAATGTAAGCCCTAACATCTTCCACAGGAAGGACTTTGTGTGGGATTTTTGATAAACAACCAACCATATCATTTTGAATCAATATATCCAAATACTTCTTGAATCTAGGATGAGGCTAAGATGTCACATTGACTAGAGTGGGAGTAGCCATAACTGTAAGTGTAGAGTAATAGAAGAACTCGAGAAAAAATACCTCTTGCTGATTTACAAACCCTAGGACGCAAATCAGCTTATTTTTTCTCCTTAGCTCCTTTTAATCCTTTCGCTTGAGTGATCAAAATGACTTGTTGATTTATTTTTATGCTAACTTTGTAATAAATGCACCGCAACTCCTCTTGTGATTCATTTTTCATTGGATGGATGTGACTTTACCGAATGTCTGCAACCTGATTGTTCATAATTCTTGTCTATCAGAGACTTCTTGATCGAGTAGATCTGACATGCTTGCAATCTCTTTACTCTTGAAGGAGGAAGAGGTAGACTCTGAAATTTCCTCCCTCGAGCAATAGCTGAAGAGATGCTAATTACTAAAACTGATGTTTGCACTGGAGCTAGATCCATTATCTTCTTTCTTTATCTATATCTTCTTCATTTCGGCCTTAACTTCTTCCTTATTAATTTTCTTTGTTGGTTCAGTTGGCTTGACTACATCAGTTTTGGAGAATCTTGTAATATGTCCAATTTTATTGCAATTATAACCCTGTTGATTTTCTTCTCTTGTCTTGATCTACACTGGTTAGCCTTATGTCCATATGCATAACATGTATGCCAATAACCACTGAAATTAATTTTTTTTTTGGTTTCCTACATTGATTAGCTTTATGACCATAACCATTACAATTATAACATCTACCGAAGTAATATCTGGCTTTCAGATTCATACTATTCCTATAATTTAATGCTCTATGACCTAATTTATTACAATTAAAGAAATGACCATTAAAAGAGAATGGTTTCCTACTTACTTGTTGCTTTGTTGAGGACGTACCTTTTTTTTCTTTTCTAGATTTGGTTTTAGCTTCTTTTACCAGTTCAAGTTCCCTCTTTTCATCGGGTTTATTGTGTGAGAATTCTCCAATTTCATAGAAGCCTTTCTTGTTTGCCAGTGATATTTGAGCTACTAGCATTTCATCAAGCTTTTTTGAGCTTTCTTTGCATTTGACCTCTTGCTTCTTTGATTATTCTAAATCCGATTTGAGAGATACAACTTCTTGTATTCCTTTGATTTTTCCTTGATTACATTATTCAGATGTTCCTTGGTCTTTTCATCTTCTTGACTTTTAGCTTTCAAATCAAGGATATTAATATTTGCTAACTTGAGTTCATTACTGACATCCTTATCTCTTAGCTTGAATTTCCAAATCTGATCTTTCAGCTTACAAATGCAATCATTTTCCATTTGAATATTTTCTAAGAGTGCCTTATTTTCATCTTTAATAGCTTCAAGATCTTCAAGGATGGACATGAGTTCTTTCTGATCCATGGTAGATATGGGTACCATATGTTCAACCTTCCAGATCTCCTTTGAGCTACTATACTCTTCTAAAGGATATGGCTCTGATACCAATTGTTGAACATCCAAAATACTGAGAGGGGAGGGGTGAATCATTATTCCTCTAAAAATATTAAAAAATTTAAATAGTTTTCCACATATCATAATTAAAATTACTAAACAATAACCAATATAAAGGCAAGTGCAAAAATATGGGGGTCAATTTGTGGCCAAACTTTCTAAAAAGTTTTGATAGCTCATAACATGAGAACGTTATAATGTGAGCACATTATAACACACTCATATTATGGCTTGGTGTGTCAAGCCTAAGTCTTGGCCACACCGAGCCTATTCTTGACTTGCGTTATAATGTGAGCATGGAATAACACACTTGTGTTATGAGAAATTAAAAGCAAAAAAAAAAAGGAAATCAAGCTCATTTGCTTTGTGACTGTTTTTTTTCTCGTGGCCAAAATCCCTTCTTTTGCATGCTCGTGTTCTAGGAGGAGCTAATATTGCAATTTTTTCATCAAATTGTTGCTATTTCATCGCTAGGATGTCACCACGTTGATGGGGAGGTCAAAGAGGTAAGGATTTTTTGTTTTTGTTATGAATTTTTTAGTTTTAGGTTGTTTTTTATATTCATTTGTTGAATTTGTAAGAGATGATAATGATCCTAGAAACCCTATTCAAAACCCTCCTAAAAATCCTCAATAAGTAGAACAACAACAACATCAACAAAATCCTCAACAAGTAGAGCAACAATAACATCAAAAAAATCCTCAAGTTGAACAACCACAACAACAATCTCCTCCTCCATTCCCTCAACATCCTCTTGGCACTCAACAAAATTTAATGAGTGAAATTGAAAATAATAAAAAGAAAATTGAGTTAATCACAAGGTTGAACAATCTAACAAGTTCAACCATGGAGAGAAGAACACTTGAAAACTCTCTTTAAGAATTGATAAAACATGTAGATGCAATCAACAAACAATTCAGTGGTTGGCAAGATAGGAGGCAAGTGGCTAGGAATTTTTACTGGGATAAACTATCATATAAAGATGTAAAAGATGAAAAAAATTAAAAAAATAGATTTGTGCTCATTATTCACCAATCCACACACAAATCAAAATCTTAGCCTCAATGCGAAGATGTTTCCTATCCATTGGTGCCACCACCAAGGGATTAGGAACCATTTTTGGGATAAGTGGTACATAGTTTTTGATTACCCACCATGCAACAATTGCAAAGTCCCACAATATTTCCTAAGGAAACTATATTGTGAGTTCATCTTGAACAAAAAATTGAATTATTTTGATATGAGGGACTTCCAGGGGAGAGGTGGAGGGTTGGCTCAAGATAGACCCGATGCACAACTGGATCCTAGGCAACAAGTGGGATGAGCTCTCTCTAGGCCAAATCATGAGCACATTGTTATCCCTTTCATTGTGAAGGAGAGTTCTGAGGTAGAAACTTTGCATGCTATCACCTCTTTGACCTAGAGTGTCATTCAACATGCCAATCCTATAGTACAACTCCATTGAGGGGAGACTTCAAGTGCTAGGCTTCCACCCCATTCATGTCAGGTTTGTGGGGTGATGTGTACATATGACCCCACTGACACTGAGGAGGCTACTACATAGGATATGTCTATAGCTACGGAGATGGCGAGGGCAGCTAACATTTTGAATTAGGCTTATGGAATCGATACTCAAGTAAATGTTAACATGTTCATTGAATTTAGTTTATTAAATTTCATTTTTGAAATGCAAGATTAACTAGTTTATTTTTATGATTGTAATAAATTTTTAGGGTCAAAGTGTTGATACTAGATACACCAGTGTTGCACCTGCTTATTGCTCCACTACATCTACCATTGAGGTATGTAACTAGTAAACAATTATAAATTTATTACATGTTAATAGAATTGTTATATGAATGGTATTCTAATATCTGATTTTGGATGTTGAATAGGCTAATATTGGAGGTTTCATGGGAACACCTCTGAGTGCCAGTGGAGTTGGACAAACCTTCACACAAGTAATAGAATGAAGATTTTAACTAATGAATTGTACTTAACATATTTGTGTAGCTTATATTCATATTGTTGATTGCATTGCATTGCACATCTTTCAAAGTCAAAACATTACTTCACATTCCATAACTAATAACTAGATGTTGATAGATGACAAAATTTCAACTACAATATATTCAAGTTTAGAAAACCAACATAAGCAATGATGCAATTACTTCACATAACATAAGTAATAACTAGGAGTAGCTACTAATTATATTTTCTTGTCATGGCATTCCATGAGACCACTTTTCATTGAAGCATCTTTTCAAACAGTTCACTTCCTTGTCTATGTTATGGATGCTTGGAAGAAATATATGAAAGAATAATAGTAAGCAATAGCATAGACAAGGCAATGAGTTGTTTGAAAAATTGCCTCAAAGAAATGTGGTCTCATGGTGATGTCCATCACCATGAGACCCAATTTATTTGAGGCATTTTTTCAAATAGTTCACCACCTCTTCTATGCTACCACATTTTTCATACATGTCTACAAAAGCATTTTATCAAATAGTTCACTTCCTTGCTACTATCGCTAAAATCATAATAAAAGGTGATTTCCAATAAACTATAGGTTCATGGGAAAAAAATATATCAAAGAATAATATTAATCAATATCATAGACAAGGCAGTGAGTAGTTTGAAAAAATTCCTTGAAGAAATATGAATTCCATCACCATGAGACCAGATTTCCTTGAAGCATTTTTTCAAACAGCTCACCACCTTTTGTATGCTACCAAATTTTCCATACATGTATACCAAATAATTTAATCAATCTACTCACTTCCTTTTTGCTATGGCTAAAAGCCTAAATTAGGTGCTTTGCAACAAACTACAAATTCTTGGAAAAAACCTATCAAAGCATAATAGTAAGAAATAACATTGACAGGGTAGTGAGTAGTTTGAAAAAAATCCTCAAAGAAATATGGTCTCATGGTGATGGAATGCCATTCCATCACCATGAGACCACATTTCTTTGAGGTATTTTTTCAAACAACTCACCACCTTTTCTATGCTACCACATTTTCCATACATTTCTACCAAAGCATTTTATCAAACTACTTGAACTTCCTTGTTGCTATGGCTAAAAGCCTAAAAAAGGTGCTTTCCAACAAACTATAGATGCTTGGAAAAAACTATCAAAGCATATAATAGTAAGCAATAGAAAATACAAGGCAATGATTAGTTTGAAAAAATGCCTCAAAGAAATGTGGTCTCATGGTGATGGAATGCCATTCCATCACCATGAGACCACATTTCTTCAAGGCATTTTTTCAAATAGCTCACCACCTTTTCTATAATACCACATTTTGCATACATGTCTACCAAAGCATTTTATCAAACTACTCACTTCCTTGTTGCTATGGCTAAAATCCTAAAATAGGTGCTTTCCAACAAACTATGGATGCTTGGAAAAAATCTGTCAAATCATAATAGTAAGCAATATCATAGTCAAGGTAGTGAATAGTTTGAAAAAATACCTTGAAGAAATGCGGTCTCATGGTGATGGAATGCCTGACACATTTGTTTGTAATCGCATTCCATCACCATGAGACCTCATTTCTTGGAGGAATTTCTTTAAACAGATCACTGCCTTCTCTATGCTATCACAATTATCATACATGTCTACCAAAGCATTTTATCAAACAGTTCACTGCCTTGCTGCTATGGATAAAATCCTAAAAATAGGTGCTTTCAAACAAGCTATGGATAGGGAAAATAGTAAGAATTATGGGTAGGGAAAATAGTAAGCATGATGGTTAGAAATATATAGTTTAATAAGTACTCAAAATTTTGTTCATTATCTCATACATTATAAGCCATGATGTGCATCACTATTGTAGTTTTTTCATGATTGAATAATTTGTTATTTTATTTTCAGTTGTTGGAAGTAGACACACCTCCAAATGTTCATAGGGCAATGGATATTGGTGTTTCATCTACTATAGACTCCTTGATGCCCCTCACGGAGGTATGAGGAAGATCACTAAATTTTAATTTACATTTGTTGTTATAGTTGTTAGTTAGTGAAAAATGAAACCATTATTGATTTGTAGTTTAATTTCTCTTTGGATAGTTTTTGCAGGGCTTCAACATGCCTCAACATGGGCATTTGAATATTTCCCTTGAGGAGAGTGATCTTTAGATGGTGGTAAGTGATTATTTTGTTAAATATATCATTTTTATAATGTAATTTCTATATATTAATGTCTTTACTTATTGTAACAGATAAAGCTTGACCATGAACTAAACCCTAGGAGGAGCACCAAGAGCACTCCTTGACCTCAAAAAAAATGAGTGAAAAACCTATCACCATTCGGTCGACAAGAAAAGGGCAAGAATTTGTTTCCAGGGCATGCAGAGCAATGACTTTTTACTCTAGAGCCCTTTTTTGTATGCCTATATGGCATTTTTGTACATATTTTGTATTGGATATATTGGTTATATTTTTATTCTAGAGCCCTTTTTCGTATTCCTATATGGAATTCTCATAATCCTATATGGCTATTTTGTATATATTTTATACTTATATCGACATATATTGATGTATTCCTAAATAGCTATTTGGTTAATACAAATCTTTTTTATCGATGGTGTCCATATTTGCAATATAAATCCATGGTTCAATAGATATGAGTTACGTGTATTCAAGTGTACATACTTTACAACTTATGTGTATACTTTGTGGCTTGCGTGTATTCCAATGTATACTTTGAAACTTACATTTTTTCATGTGTATACTTTGTATTCATGCATATACTTTGTATTAATTTGCATATATTATGTATTTGTGTGTATACTTCAATGCTTATGTGTTTTTGAATACTCGTGCTTCCCTTATTCACATGTATGCTTGACTTATTCACTAGTATACTTATTAATTGGTTAGACCTAGCATTGATCATTGTTTTCCTTCATGGTTTGTCTTGAATATTTATTGATTGATGCTAAACAATTTTATTAGTTGATCTTAAACAACTTCAATATTTCTAGGAATACTAGTAGAGTTACAAATTACAAAATTGCACAAATTGAAAAGAAAAGATTAACTGTAAATAAATGAAATAATTATTAACTTGATAATTGATTAAGAATGGGTATAAAATATATCAAGAGATGAGCCTTCTATAATGGAAACTTCCAACTAGAAAATAGGAAAAGCATTCCCAATACTTTGAAAGCAATAATCCACCCAAAATTGAAACGGGAGAGAAGGATTATTTAAGATCCTTGAGCAATGTATTTATTAATGCTCCCTTGTTCTTACATATCTCAATTCAGTTTAATCCAAAGAGTTCCATCAAATAATTTATCTAAAATCAAAAAACATGTTTTCAATTGGTATTCTATGAGATATTTCATAAAAGATTCAAGTATATTTAATCTTTTGATTTGAACAACTCAATTAAGCAAAGGATACATAATCTTCACAACACTTGTAAAATATAATATTCATAGTAGATGATGAGTAGTTAACTTCTTGACACATTATCATACAAAAATTTATCTTAAATAGTCTTTAAACATTTTCACAACATAATCCTCATAATACAGAATGAACTGTTATGTTCTTGATCCATCACCATATCAACACATCGAAAGATGTATATGTCAATTTTTTGAAATATTATTTCTTGTATAGGAAATGGACTTGGGAGAAAGCTTTATAATTTATAATATGTTAATAATAAATGTACTCAAGGGTGAAAATTTTATTTATCACACCAAATAATAAATGTATGTGAGAGCATCACTTGTTTCTCTTAGACTCCAATTTTCAACCATAGCAAATCATTTCAAATAAAAATGACAAAATGCTTCACAACCAAAGTTGTTAATTGAGGAAAAATAAAATGTTTCCAAGTTCCACCATTGTATGCATTTACAATTGGTTGCATATTGTTGTAAGGGAAAGGAATATAATTAAAAAATGTCTTGCGCTTGCTAGACTTGAGGATGATTATATGTTTTTTGTGTGGAAAACTCATACTTCTCAACAATCATGTCAATGTTTCTATTTTTAATTGTTTTGCATGCCATCATAAAGGATTGATCTAGTTGAACGTAGATCAGAGTGATTTAGAATTTTTAGGTGTGAAAGAGAACCATGCCTAGCGTAAACATACCTATCGGGATGCATTGGAATAGTTTGTTTGGTCATAGGAGTTGCACAACAAAAATTGCACCACTTTGCAACTTCATATTGCTTGCATTTGACACTTTTCCATCAAGTGAAAACTGGACACCACAAGAAGACCGCTTTGAGATAACAAAAAACAAGAGAGGTTATTGTAGAGGGGCCCAATGTGATCATGTAGGCTTAGATGAAGATTTTCTAAGCATCATGGTTTCTAATTAATAGCCCATCAAAGATTGCTACCTTTTTGCACTTTAGACCCTTAAGGGATCAAGCCGGTTGAACGTAGCTCAAAGAGATTTGGCATGTTTGGGTGTGAAAAAGGACCATTCTTTAGTGTAAAAATACCCACCCGGGTGTGTTGGAATATTTTTTTTGGTCACTCGAGCTGCAGAATGAAAGTTACACCACTTTGCAACTTTGCACAACTTTCATTTGACAACTTTTTCCCCAAGCAAAAAGTCACCACCGCAGAAAAATTCCTCTGAGATAGAAAAAATAGAGAGAGGTTATTGTAGAGGGTCCAATGTGATCCCATAGGCTTAGAAAATAATTTTCTAAGCATCAGAGTGTTCGAGTAACAACATGTTGAAGATTGCAGTCATTTTGCACTTTGGACTCATAAGGGATTCTAGTGGTTGAATGTAGCTCGAAGTGATTCAGCATGTTTGGGTGCAAAAGAGGACCATGCATAATGTAAACATACCCAGTCAAATGCATTGGAATATTTGGTTTGGTCACTTGAGTTTCAAAATGAAAGTTGCACCACTTTGCATCTTTACACTACTTACATTTGACACTTTTTCCATCAAGTGAAAATTGGACACCATGGGAAAACAATTCTAAGATAACAAAAACTGAGAGAGGTTATTGTAGAGGGGCCCAATGTGATCCTGTAGGTTCAGAAAAATATTTTATAAGTGTTATGGTTTTTGAGTAATAGTTTGCCAAAGATTGTTACTCTTTTGCACTTTGGACCCTTAAGGGATCAAGCTGGTTGAACGTAGCTCGGAGTGACTCAACATGTTTGGGTGTGAAAGAATACCATGCCTATGATAAACTCACTCATCTAGATGTGTTGGAATAATTCATTTGGTCACTTGAGTTATAGAATGAAAGTTGCACCATTTTGCAACTTTACACAACTTGCATTTGACAACTTTTTCCCCAAGTGAAAAGTCACCACCATGGGAAAAAACCTATAAGATAGCAAAAAATGAGAGAGGCTATTGTAGAGGGTCCCAACGTGATTCCATAGGCTCATAAAAGAATTTTCTAAGTGTCACGGTGTCCAAGTAACAACATGTTGAAGATTGCAACCATTTTGCACTTTGGACTCATAAGAGATTTTGTCGATTGAATGTAGCTCGAAGCGATTCAACGTGTTTGGGTGCGAAAGAGGACCATGCCTATGATTTGTGCCCTTTGTACCACCAATCCATTTTCTCTTTTTGATGGTTGATTTTCCTCTTTAATTTTCTTGTTTTCGTCAATCATATCCAATTTATTCTTCTCACAATACGTCCTCACGTATTCTTTCTCCTTTTTCTTTATTGGTTTCATACTCTTCGTCTGTTAGTTTATTCCTTGTTCATTTCCTCGGCATGGTGGATAATTTTACATGTAGCATGGCAATGAGATGAATATTAGGTCCTAAAAATGAATCCATACAAATAAATGAAATATATTTCATTCAAGGCTTCATACAAAATACTTACAATCATGGCATGCCACATTACCACATTACTTTAAGGCATTCCATTGAAAAAATCATGTGATAAAATTGGCAAGCTAGTGAGATCACAAGATTTCCATTTCTATGGGGCATATGTTGCCCCTACTTTGTCAACCCTACTGCATTGTTAAGCTAGTGGAGCATTGGCAAGCTAGTGGTGCTCCACTAGCTTGGAAATGTGGTAGGGTTGAAAAGGTAGGGGCAGCGTATGCCTCATAGAAATGGGGTCTCACGATGATATATTTAGAAATGTAATTTAAAATGTGCATTAACAAGCTAAGGTTATAATGAAAAACAAACAATGATCAACATGGAATATGCAAAATAACAAAAATGAAAGCAAGCCATAATAGAATGAAAGAAAATGTGTAAAGACTTCACATACCTAAAATACTAGAGTTTCAAATAGAAGAGTTCTACTCGGCTATTCAGCCTTTGCCTCTTCTTTCTTCAAACTCCTCAATAATTTGACTTTTTCAAAAGCTTGTTCCCCTCGAAACTTCAATTGTATATCACTCTTGAATGGAATTCAGACTTGAATTGATATTATATGCCTTTCAACATGAAAAATATTCTATTTCATGCAAAGGTGGTGGAAAGATCATGAAAAAGGTGGTGGAATGTGAAAAAAAAGCATGCACACTTCACAAAATCATCAAAAATCTTTCTTTTGTCAGAGCACGCGCAAAACTAGGTGAATATGTAGAATGTGGGCCTTGAGAGCATGGGTATATTGATTTTTTTACCATTTTTAGAGCAAGACAAAACATGCTCGCATTATAACGCACTCACATTATAACACAAGCACATTATGTCTTGCTAAAAAAATTACCATATCTCTACTACTTCAAAATGTGCTCGCATTATGAGAAAGTTGATTTTTTATAGGTTTCTTTTCTCTCTCTTTCTCTCTATCCTCTACCCTCAACCCTTAAACCCTCAACCCTATACCCTCAATTCTCAACCCTCTACCCTATACATTAGATCCTCAACCCTAGTATATCTTTGTCCCTCCCTCCTCTTCTCTCCTCTCTATCTCACTTCTCCCTCCAACCCTAAACCCTAAACCACCAACCCTTAAAACTTAAACCCTTAAACCCTCTACCCTCTACCCTCTACCCAATACCCAATACCTAATACCCTCAACCCTTAAACCCTTAAACCCAAGAAAACTCTCTACCCTAATCCCTAAACTCTCAACCCTTAATCCCTCAACCCTTAAACCCTAATCCCTCAGCCCCTATACCCTTTACCCTATACATTTGATCCTCAACCCTAAGCTCTCAATCCTATGCCCTCAATCCTCTACCCTCAACCTTAAACCCTAAACCCTTAAACCCTCTACCCTCAACCCTCAATTCTCAACTCTCAACCCTTAATCCTTCAATCCTCAACCATCAAACCCTAAACCCTCAACCCCGATACCTCTACCCTATACATTGGACCTCAACCCTAATCCTTCAACTATATGTACCCTCAACCCTATACCCTCAACCCAATACCCTAATCCCTCAACCCTATAGGTCCTCAACCCTATACCCTCAATTCTCAACCCTCTACCATATACATTTTATCCTCAACCCTCATATGTCTATGTCCCTCCCTCATCTTCTCATCTCTCTATCTCACTTCTTCCTCCATCTCTCCATCCATCCATCCATCCCTTTCTACCCTAATCCCTCAAACCTAAACCCTCAACCCTTTAACTCTTAAACACTCAACCCTAAACCCTAAAACCTCAACCCTCAACCCTTAAACCCTCTACCCTCTACCCTCAATCCAATACCCTCTACCCTCAACCCTAATCCCTCAACCCTTAAACCCAAAAAAACTCTCTACCATAATCCCTAAACCCTCAACCCTTAATCCCTCAACCCTTAAACCCTCTACCCTCTACCCTCTACCCTCTACCCTCTACCCTCTAACCTCAACCCTCAAACCTCAACCCTTAAACCCTAATCCCTCAACCCCTATACCCTCTACCCTATACATTGGACCCTCATCCCTAATCCATCAACCTTATACCCTCAACCCTCAACCCTCAACCCTTAAACCCTAAACCATTAAACCATCTACCCTCTACCCTTTACCCTATACATTAAACTTCAACCCTTAATCCCTCAACCCTTAATACCTCAACCCTTAAAACCTCAACCCTCAGCCCATAAACCCTAAACCCTCAACCCCTATACCCTCTACCCTTTACATTGGACCCTCAACCTAATCCTTCAACCATATACCCTCATACCTATACCCTAAACCCTCTACCCTCAACCCTAAACCCTCAACCCTAAACCCTCAACCCTAAACCCTTAAACCTTCTATCCTCAACCCTCAACCCAATACCCTCTACCCTCAACCCTAATCCCTCAACCCTTAAACCCTAGTACCCTAAACCATAAACCCTATAGGTCCTCCACCCTAATCCCTCAACCCTATACCCTCAACCCCTATCCCTTTCTCTCTATCTATACATCTCACCTCTCTCCTACCCTCTCTAATTGTATCTATCTACCCTCTTCCTCTTTCTACGTACCTTTCACTCAATCAATCCATACCAAACTCTCTAGCTTCCTTTATCTATCTCTCTTTGTCTCCCTCCCACTACCTCTTGATCACTCCCTCTCTCTCCCATTCCCTCTCTCTCCCTCTCTCTTAGGTCTCTCCCTCCCACCCCCTCTCTCTCTCAATTCTCTCCCTATGGAACCCTACCTAGGTAACTCTCTCTCTCCCCCCTCTCTCTATATATCCCTCCCACCCTACCTAGATAAGTACCTCTCACTCCACCCCCCTCTATCTCTCCCTCTCTCAGGTCACTCCATCCCACACCCTCTCCTCTCTTAGGTCTCTCCTCTCACCCTCCCTCTCTCCTCCTCTCCACCTCCCCTCTCCTTCCTATCTCTCAGTCTCTCCCTCTCACCCCTCACACTGTAAAACTCTCTCCTTTGGTGCCCTACCACATAAATATCTCTTTCTCACTCTCCTCTCTCCCCCCTCTCTCTCTCCTATCTCAATTATTTTCTCCCACCCCCACCTCTCTCTCTCTCCCTCCTATCCTCAACCCCTTCTCTCCCACTACCTCTCTCTTAGAATCTCCCTTCCGCCTCCTCTCCCTCTCTCAAGACTCTCTCTCACTACCTTTCTACCTCTCTCTATCTCTCTTAGGTCTTTGCATCCCTCTCCCTCTCTCCCTCCCACCCTACCTAGAAAACTCTCTCTCTCTCTCTCTCTCTCTCTCTCAAAATTCTCCCTCCCTCTAAAGACATACATAAATACATACATACTTACATATATACTTACATACATACAAGCATAATACATATGTACATATGATCCTACATACATACAAGCATACATGTACATATGTAGATACAATCTTACATGCATTGATGCATACATACATACATGGCATACGAGCATACATGTACATACAAACATACAAATATATAAACATACATTCAACAGAGTAGCTTTTAACATAAAACAAGACATAATGCGAGTGCGTAATACCATGCTCATGTTATGTATTACTAGAAATGTCCCACACAAATGCAAAAAACCATGTCAAAACTAAGATACCAACCCAAAGGCTTGGAGGGCCTTCCTAAAGACCAGAGGTGTGTTTTTGAAAATTCTACAATATTTCACATAATTGGGTTCATGCTCACCATCAAGATTGAACGTGTTTCAATGTCAAACAAATCGAGCACCTAGGTAATGTTAGGTTCTCTCTTAGCTGTCCAATGATGTACTTTTTTTTCACTTTTTGACAATGTTAAGCCTTTCATCTATAATTTATTTTATTTTTGTGTCTTTTTTGGCAAAAGGTAGTGTTTGGTGTTTTTTTGTTATAAATTAAATGTTCATCGAAATTTCAAATAAATTACATTTTTAGAAACAAGACTCCATTCTACACTCTTTTTTTTTTTTTTTTTTTTTAAATCCAATTAGTTTCCAAAATTTGTAAGGGTAGCACGACCAAAATTTTGTTTTTCAGGAAGTGTCCACTTAGAAAATTAGTAAAAAATCAAATATACATTAAAAAATTATCAGAAAAATCATGCATCAACTACATACTATTAGCTAATTTCTCATTGGAGTGATTTTAAAAATACTAAAAAAAAATTCACTATGCTAGGGATGTACAAAAGTTGCTATGTTATGTTTTTTTGACAAAAACAACACCAATTTTTGTATGTCCCTTTTTTGAACCCCTTAATCTCAACCATTTTCAAAATAAATTTTTCATTTAGAAAGTAGATTCAGAGCACTACGATCCTTTTTTTTGTTGCATCTCAAAATTTTATCCTCAATTTCACATCCAAGGTCAATATTTCCTGATTTCAGAAAACAAAAGTGGCCACTTAAGCCCCCTTTTTTCCCCCCATCTTTTTACACTTACCCATAACACACCACCACATAACACTGAGATTTTTATCGTGGAAACCCAAGATGGGAAAAACCATGGAGAGGGTTAACTCTCAAGTATTAAGTAACTGGTTACAAAATACATAGGTGGTTCACTATCGGGTTAGCTCCCTGTCAGGTGGCTCATTGCCGGTTCGCTCACTACCGGTGGGCTCACTTTCCAAGATACAAAAACCAACTATTACATCTAAGAGATGGCTTACTAATGGAGTATATGTTACAAAAGTAAACTACTATAATTGCATTTGCATATGCATGAATACAGTTCTCGCTGAAGCACAAGGTTCTTTTGTACAAACACTACACTAGGCTACTATAGAACACATATCAGTTCACAAGATAATATCAATAGATCACTATCATACATCACATATCATACAACTGTATATTATGTTGCTTCATATATGTATATATATCAGATCTTCATTTCCACTAGTTGGCTTGCATCAAAGATAGAGTCAGGTAAGCACGTTACACAAAGTGTTGGAGATGTCGGCATAGATAGAAAAAGAATATCCCACGCTATACCAAATAGGGCTGGGCCAAAACAAACTTTGGTACAACATTGCGTAGACCAAAACTTGTGTTGGTAACAATGTTGTCGGATCAAGGGATAAGCTAGAGGTAAGAACATCGGAGATAGGAGTACCAAACTAAACAATGAAATCAATGACAAACATAAAAAAAAAATGTTGGTGCATTGGTCAGACCTTTAGCCAATTCTCAAAACAAAAATATTCCATTTCACATCATAATTTTCATCTTTCAAATTCAGTCATAATAACATAAATATATTTCAAATTCCATTGAAATCTAAAATTTATCACAATTCAACTAATAAATTTTATTTTCCCATAATTTTTAAAAGAACTTAACATTATTAAATGGAAGAAAAAATTTGAGACATGACACCTACAAGAACAAAGAGTCAACAAGGAGAAAGGTATTTCATGTTTCTTATTGATGATTACTCTATAATGACTTGGGTTACATAATTTCTAAGAGAAAAATTAGAAGCTTTTGATAAGTTTAAGGTTTTCAAAGAAATGGTTGAGAATGAAATGAATGCTAAGATAAAATGTTTAAGATTTGATAGAGGAGGTTAATTTAATTCAAATGAATTTGAAAAGTTCAATGAATATCATGGTATTATGAGACATATGTATGCCCCTAGGACACCTCAATGAAACATGGGGTAGTAGAGAGAAAGAATAGGACTGTACAAGAGATGGATAGGACAATGTTGAAAGATGTTGATCCACTTGATATGTATTGGAAGGAAAAAATTCAAATTGTTGTATATTTTCTTAACTCATACAATTGAGGGCAAACAACTCTAAGACCCCTTATAAGCTATGGTATGGAAGACCTCCCACTATTAGATACTTTAGGATATTTGGAAGCAAATTCTACATCAGGAGAGATGAAGAAGACCTTGGAAAGATTGATTCAAGGTGTAATGAAGGGATATTTCTTAGTTAACCAAAATTAAGGCCTACAAATGCTACAACAAGAGATTGGGAAAAATGATTGAAAGAACAAATGTTAACGTAGATGAAAATTTGTGTCAAATTCCACAAGAACCAGAGGTTTATAGATTTGATATACCTTCTTGGATTGAAGAAGAAGAGGAGGAGGAGGAAGAAGAGGAAAAACAAGAATCTGAAAAGACCCCTAAAACTATAGCAAAGTATGCTTAGAAGAACCATTATATAGATCAGATCATTGGGGATAAGAATGAAGGTGTGCTAGCTAGGAGAAGGCTTGCAAAAGAAAACGAGCAAGTGAATTTGTGCTTACTATCAAAGATAGAGTGCAAAATATTTATTGATGTTAGAAAAGATAAAGGATATTTGAAGGTTGTTGGGACTATAAAATTTTGAAAAAATTTAACTACCCATGATGAAATTATTTCTTTGCACACTAAAAAATGCACCTGAAAAATCTTCCCTAGTGACCTACTTTGGAGGGTCATAATTCGCAGCCCATTTTATTTCACGCCAAATCCCTCGGTGAGTGTATTCACTTGACATATTTGAACATGTATGTTTGATTCTAGCCTCATGTGATGAGTTTTGAAGAGAAAATTTGGAGGGTTTGAGACTGTTTTGTTGTTTGCAAACTCTCAGGCCTGTGAAGTGGCCTCCTATTCAGACTAGTTTCATAGCTAGATGATTGTCATGGAAAATGGATTGGTGATATGCATTCCCCTCAAATTCATATGCTTCTTGGTCTGGTTTTAGAGCCACAGGATCAGATTTGATAATTTTTCTAGGTAAAAAGCAAATGCAATTTGTTATGTTTTTACATATGCATTTCCTGAATGTTTCAAGGAGGTCAAATTTGACCCTTAATGTCTTGTGAAGAATATGGATTCGTGAATATCCCTCTTGCAAACATACTCAATGGACCTAAATGATTTAGTGTTTCCAATGGCAGTTTCCCAGGAGAAGATTTAGTATTTTTTTGAGATGATGAATTGGTGAGCCCTAGTTGGTTTTTGACAGGTGCAGCTGCAAAAGAGTCTGACTAAGCCACTTTGGATGTTAATATTTTTCACCTCAGGATGAATTTTACCTAGCCATTTTCTGCACTAAATATTTGGCTCAAATTTCTACATGACTGCTCAGTTTCAGGTCCCAAGATGAGTTTTGATGGGTTATTTAATTATTTTTTTATCACAACCAAGCTAAAATTGGTGTTCCATAAAGTTTCAAATTTTATAATTCTAAAGGCAACCTATTTCTCATTTTGGTCCAAAACATCTCTAGCTTGATTTTCATCAAAATTGAATATCATATGATGCATTATTTTAATGCATTTTAGTTGCGGCGAAGGTATCCCACAGGCCAGTTTACAAAGGAGGTCCTAGAAATCTTTTGGCGATGCAAGTTTTGAGGAAAAGGGTTTTCTCTAAATAATTGATAATGTCCCTAGGAAATCTTTTTCAACTCTAAGGGTATCCGTTTGTGCGTGGTGAATTTTCTTTGTTTGGTCCACAGGGGAAATTAATTTTTGCCTAATTCTAATGTTTTAAAATGTATATTGGAAACATTTTAAAATGTTTATAAAATTGATTTTAGGGCATTGATATTTCAACATAAAATAGGGGGAAAAAAAGAAGATTAATTATTCTTTCCTATTGGACATCAAACTTTTGAATCTCACTCAAATTTTCTTCACGGGAGAAGCATTGCTCATGCTTTTTTGAAGTGCCTGAGCAAATGCAAATCAGCGATGGTGTAAGCTTGAGTGATGGAGTTGTTAAAGGTAGATTTTTTTCTTCAATCTCTTTCGTGGTATGGATTGAGGTGTTTCCCTCTCCATTGAGGCATTTTGGAGGTCTTATGGGTTGGATTCAAATAGAGTTTTGCCTGATGAAAGTTGTTGATCACGTTTATGAGCTTCTAGGCATCTTTTGGGGGTCCATTTGAGCTCAAATTTGTTGTTCTATGTTTCAAATTTGTCCCTTGACCTATTCTATTGCCTCAGAAGAGCTTTTAAGTGTATTTGTGATGAATTTTGGGTGTTGCAACCATAAAAATGCCCCTGCATAAGAAAAATGACCCAGCGATGATAAAAATTTGAACATGAAGCTGCAATTTATTCTCCATGATTTTAAAAGTTGGGAGGAAGCATCAAATTTGAAGCATTTTGTGATCTTCACCCATCACAGATTGGGTTGTCTTTTTCCTCACTAGATTAGAGATACACAAAGAGGATTGTTGGGCAAAGTTTGGTAAAGCATGGTGGGCCTATGGAATATGTTTTAATTTATCATTTGATAAATTTTTAAAGTGAGAGGCGTTTGTAAAAATAATCAAACTGTGAAGGTGAAAAGCCCGATAAAATAAGTAGGGGGCCTTTACATAGTAAAAACAAAAACCTTTCAAGTGTTGCAAATAAAGTAAAAACAAAATGGGTAAGTATGTTTTTCATAGCCCGATAAATGTGAAGGGATTTTCACCATGAGGATAAAAATTTTGAGCTGTAGATAAGAGTAAATGGTAAATGCACAGGACAGGTGATTTTTACAGCCAAACAAAGAAGAGTGAAAGACTTTCACAGAGGTTTTTATTCTTTCACAAATGGAGTATTTTCAGCTACAGGTAAAAGTGAATGAAGATGAATGATGAATCTTCACAGTAGAGAATGTTTTTTTCTATTGCAAGGAAAGTGAATGAAGAAGTGGGAAAAAATATTGCAAATAGGGTTTTTCTTCGATGGAAGTGGTTACTGATCCAGTGGCTCACCTAGTGCCAAGTGTTTGATGAGGATCTCCATTTAGGGTTCAATTGGTGATGGGTGTCTGATAGAAATTTGATCTGAGAGTTCTTTTCTTCTTAAAAGAGTAATTTCTATCTCATTTGTAAGGGTTCTGAAATTCTAAACTAGGTAAGTAATGTAGAATAGTGTTGAATCTGAGTCATAAATAGAGTAAGTAAATTCTAATAGCTTGATTTTATGAGAAAGTGTTAACCAATTTGTGCAACAAAAAATTATTGTTAATGAAGTTGTCTCTAGATTTGTATGCTTTTAATTATATGAATTCAATATATCAAGGATGTTTGAATTTGTCATCGCAACTTTCCTATGATTTTATTGTTTGGCCATGGTTCTATTTCAAGTGAAGAGTTAAATTAATTTGATCAGATAATGTAATTTAGAGTGCACAAGTGGGATTGGTAAGTATAAATTTATGACAACATGAGTGGATTTGTTAATGTAAGGCATTAGCATATTTTAAATCTATTGGTTGAACCTAGTTTGTTGACAGGATCTATGTTGCAGTTTTATATTTGACTTTGTGGCCCATGATTAGGCACTGATCTATTACAAAGCCTAAGACATTTTCATAAACAATTCAAATCATATTAAATATTTGTTTCTTTTGTCCTTCTCTTTTGATTTCATCTTTAAGTTATCTCAGTTCCTTGTATCTTCATGGTATTTGAAGGAGTATAGAGGGTAAATTTGAGAGAATTTCATCTATTAACCCTCTATGTGTTTGAGATGAAGATATCTAAGTTATGTGTTCTCAGCAATGTTCAATACAAATGGGATTATGCTTGAATTTGGTGGAATATAAAATACCCATTATTCATATATCTGAGAATTATCCACTTACCTAGCTTTGTAGTTTGTTGCTTGGAATAAGTTTATCATACATTAGACCTAAAATTAGTAACACCCTCTTGAGTCCTATGGAGCTCAAAGTGTAGAAGGCTTACATAGCCTTGTTCATTGGCTTTTCTTGTCTTCAATCTGTTGATAGTGCAAATTCCTTGTCCTAAATATTTAATACCCTAGTTTAGGCATTGTGTTGCTCCTTAGGGTTGAAGGTTGCAATAAAAATAACCAAAAAATGCAATGGAAGAAGAATTGGATCAAAGAGAAAACAATAAACATGAGAATTGGTTCCCAAACCTGTTGACAAGAACATTATTGGAACAAAGTGGGTGTTCTAGAACAAGCTAAATAAAGATGGTGAAGTAGTGAGGAACAAATCAAGATTGGTGTGTAAGGATTATTCATAAGTTGAAGCTATTGATTTTGAGGAAAAATTTTATCTAGTAGATGGATTGGAGGAAATTAGGATGTTTCTTGCCTTTTTTTCTCATAATAATTTAAAGGTCTATCAAATGGATTTCAAGTCTACCTTCATGAATTGTGATTTAGAGGAAGAGGTATACATTGAGAAATTGGATGGTTTCCAACTATCAGAAGATCTAGACATGGTGTGGAGACTCAAGAAAGCTTTGTATTGACTAAAACAAGCTCCTAGAACATGGTATGCTTAGTTGGATGAATACTTACTTCAACAAGGTTTCAAGAAAGGTATTGCAAATAGTAATCTTTAAATTAAGGTAGAGGAAGACAAGATTTTGATAGTGATTGTATATGTTGATGACATCATCTTTGGTGGAGATGATAATATGTGTAAGAGGTTTGCAAAAGAGATACAAAAATAGTTTGAAATGTTTATGATTAGTGATTTTTCTTTCTTCCTTAGGATTAAAATTTTTCAGCTAGATGAGGGTATCTTTATTTCTCAAGCTAAGTATGTTAAAGAGATGTTGAACTAAGTTTGGCATGGAAGATTCCAAACCACTAAGTACTCCTATGGTTATTGGTTGTTACTTGAGCAAGAATGATGAGTCTCTAGAGGTTGATCAAACTCTTTATAGTTCTATGATTGGAGGATTATTGTATTTAACTACTTATAGACTTGATATTATGCATGTAGTATGTTTGGTTGCTAGATATCAAGCTAATCCTAAGAAAACTCATGAGAAGGTAGTAAAAAGAATATTCAAATATTTGAAGGGGACTCTGGATTATGGTTTATGGTATAAGGAGGATGATAATTTTTCCTTGAGTGCTTATACAGATGTTGATTGGGCAAGATGTGTGGATGATCGGAGAATTACTAGTGGAAGTGAATTTCTCTTAGGAGACAAATTGGTCTCATTGTTTAGTAAAAACTAGGACTCAGTGTCCTTATCCATAATATAAGTTGAGTATATTACTGCATCATCTTGCTACACCCAAGTGCTTTAGATGAAGCAAAATTTGAAGGATATAAAGGTGGTGTACGATGATTCCATTCCCATACTTTGTGATAATACCAATGTAATAACAATTTCTAAGAATCTAATAATGCATTTAGGAACCAAACATATTTCTATCTAGTATCACTTTCTAAGAGAGAAGGTTTTTGAGTAATAATTCAGGTTGGAGTATATGTTTACTAAAGATTATATTATAGACATGTTCACTAAGGTGATTTCGAAGGATACTTTTGAGTATCTCTAACACAAGTTAGGGGTTAAAACCCCCCATTTTTCTTGTTAGATACATAGATGGTGCATCTATCCAAGGGGATAAATTCAATTCATACCCTTTTCTCCTAGATTAGTGTGTGCTACCTCTTAGGGGGAGTAGCTAGTTAGTTGGTTGTTGCAAATAGGTGGAACTTGAAGAATATGTGCAGTTATTGAGTATGTGCATATGTTGGGAGAATGTGTTGTTATTTCAAATAAAGACCTTTTCCTTGTATACTTAATTCAAAGGGGGGTAGTGAGTAGGTGTGTGTTTCCATCAATGCCAAAGGGGGAGATTGTTGGAAAATAGGTTTCATTGATGTCAACACTTTGGGAGATTTTTACACATATGTTTGGTATTGTTTGGGCTATCATTGATGTATGATGTTGTGGTAACAGTAATATTATTGATGTTCATGGTTGGATGCTATACCTTGTTTGATAACAATTAAAGTTGTATTAAGTATGGTTGTTGTCAATAGAGAATGTATCATGATGATATATTAAGATGAGGATTAGAAGTATTCAAATGATGTTCATGGTTGGATGCCATGCCTTTTTTGATGACACTTAAAGTTGTATTGAGTATGGTTTTTTTCAACAAAGAATATACCATGATGATATGTTAAGATGAGGATTAGAAGCAATGTTGAGTTGAAGAGATTTCAATGATGTTCTTGAGCTTATTTTATTATCTCTCTTATTGATCCTAAGGAAGTATGTCTTGCTATAAAGAGGATCTGACCTTTGGATAAGTAGTAGGAAAGTGTGTGGAAGATAGATCATATTTTCTTTAACGCCTTAGTCAGTAGAATGTATTATTGACATATGTTTAAATTCTAAATCTACATGTATCTTTCTCTAAGATAGTGAGTCTCATTAGGTCCTTGTAACTTTCCCTGAAGTTGTGTGATTTAGTTTGTAAGTCATTTTTAATATTTCCCTAAGGTTTTGCACCTTAGTATACAAGTATTTTGGCAGTGAGCCTTGTTATAAATTTTGTAAGCAGTGAGCTTCATAAACTATGAGTTTACTCTCACCATGGTTTCCCCTTCTTGGGTTTTCCACATATATCTGGTGTCATCTTGTGCATGTGTGTTCTTTGATTTATCTTTTATTATTACGGGTAAGTGCACCAAGATGGTTCCCAAAAAGCGGACTTAAGTGGATAACTTTTTTATGAAATCAGGAAATACTGACCTTGGATGTGAAATTGAGGATACTTAGACTCAAAATTTTGAGATGGAATGAAAAGAAGGATTCAAGTGCTCCGAGTCTACTTTCTAAACTACTAATTTATTTTGAAAATGATTGAGATTAAGGGGTTCAAATGAGGGACATACACAAATTGGTGTTTTTTTTGTCAGAAAAACATAGCATAGCAACTCTTGTACGACCCTCGCACGATGAACTTTTTTTTAGTATTTTTAAAATCACAATGGTCAAAAGTTAGCTAACAGTATGTAGTTGATGCACAATTTTTTTGATAATTTTTTAATGGATATTTGATTTTTTACTAATTTGTGAAGTGGACATATCCTGAAAATTGAATTTTGGCTGTGCTACCCCTACAAATTTTGGAAACTAATTGATTTGTTTTTCTTTTAATTTTTTAAATTTGTAGAATGGAGTCTAGTTTCTAAAAATGTAATTTATTTGAAAAATTGATCAATGGTTAATTTATAACGAAAAAAATACCAAACGCTGCTTTTTGGAAAAAACAAGACATATAGATAAAATAAATTATGGATGAAAGACTTAACATTTTCAAAGAGTGAAAAAAATTACATCGTTGGATAGCTAAGAGATAACCCAACATTACCCATGTGCTCAATTTATTCGATATTGAACCACGTGCAATCCTAATGGTGAGCACGAACTCAATTATGAGAAATATGGTGGATTTTTTAAAAACACATCTATGGTCATTGGGAATGCCCTTGAAACCTTTGGGTTGGAATTCCAAGGCAATACCAAGCTTAAAGTTCGGTAATTCTCAAAACAAGATATAACGCGAGCGTGTTATAACGTACTCGCGTTATATCTCACTTTTGACATGGTTTTTGCTTCTATAGGGAACATGTCTACTAGCACATAATGCGAGCGCGGTATAACGCAAGCGTGGTATAACGCGCTCGCATTATGTCTTACTTTATGTTAAATCCTAATATATTAATGTATGCTGATATATTTTTATGTACATGTATGTATGTATGCTTGTATGGATGTAATATTATATGTGCAAATGTATTACGCTTGTATGTATGCATTTATTTATGTCTTTAGGTGAAGGGATAATTTAGAGAGAATCTAGAGAGATGGAGAGGGGGTCGAAGTGAGAGTTTAAGAGAGAGGGAGTGGGAGAGAAGGGGTTGGATTGAGGGGGACTTAGCTAGGTAGGGTGGGAGGGATAGAGGGAGGGAGAGAGAGAGGGGGGGGGTCAGAGAGAGAGAATTGAGGGAGAGGGAGAGAGAGAGGGGGGTGGGAGAGAGAATTGAGGGAGAGGGAGAGAGAGAGAGAGAAAGAGAAAGAGAGGGTTATGTAGGTAGGGTGGGAAAGGGAGAGACTTGAGAGTGTGAGAGGGAGAGACTTGAGAGTGTGAGGGGGGTGAGAGGGAGAGACTTGAGAGATAGGTAGTGAGAGGGAGTGTGAGAGAGAGGGAGTGAGAGAGGGTGGTAGGGATTGATTGAACAAGAGGTACGCAGAAAGAGGGAGATGGTACATAGAGACAATTAGAGAGGGTGGGAGGGAGGGAAGGAGGGAGAGGTGAGATGTATAGATAGAGAGAAAGTGATAGGGGTTGAGGGTATAGGGTTGAGGGATTAGGATGGAGGACCTATAGGGTTGATGGTTTCTAAGGTATTAGGGTTTAAGGTTTGAGGGTTGATGGAATAGGTTTGATGGTAGAGGGTATTTGGTTGAGGGTATAGGGTAGAAGGTTTAAGGTTTAAGCGTTTAGGGTTGAAGGGTTTGGGGTTAAGGGTTTAGGGTTAAGAGTTTACTTGGTTGAGGGTAGAGGGTTTAGGGTATAGGTTTGAGGGTATATGGTTGAAGGATTAGGTTCAAGGTCCAATGTAAAAGGAGTAGAGGTTTAGGTTTAAGTTGTGAGGTTGAAAAGCGATTAGGGTTGAGGTTGAGAGTTGAGGTTTAAGAGTATTTAATGTATAGGAGTAAAAAGGAGTAGAGTTGAAGGTGAGGTTTTAAGAGTATATAAGGCTAGAGATTAGGGTTTAGGGGTCCAATATATAGAGGTAGGAGTTATAGGGTTGAGAGATTAGAGGTTGAGGATTAGGGACTTAAAATTACAAAGTATTGGGTTGATAGTAGGGTTAGAGGTAGAAATTAAAGGTTTAACAGTTTAGGAGTTTAAGGGATTAGGAGTTGAGAATTGAGGTTGGAGTTGAGTGTTTAAGGTTTTAAGAGTTGAGGGTTTAAGGGTCAAGAGGGTTGAGGGATTAGGGTAGAGAGTTTACTAAGTGGGTTTGAGGGTTGGGGGACTAGGGTTGAGAGTAGAGGGTATAGGATTAGCGGTAGAGGGTAGAGGGTTTATGGGTTAGGGTTTAAGGGTTTAGGGTTTAGGGATGAGGGATTAATAGGTTATAGAGTAGAGGTTATAGGAGTTGAGGGATTAGGGTTTAAGGGTTGAGGGTTGAGGGATTCAGAGGGTATAGGGGTTGAGGGATTAAAGTTTAAGGGTTGAGGGTTGAGGGATTAAGAGGGTATAGGGATTGAGAGATTAGGTTTTAAGGGTTGAG